>JAQZBX010020941.1:0-32621 GCA_029593785.1 Cabassous unicinctus | reverse complement strand
GGGAAGAGTCCAGGGCAGCAGGTGTCGGCGTGACGTGGGGCCAACCAGGTTCGAATTGGACTTGCCGACAAAGGCAGTGTGTGTCCCTGACGGTAACGTGAGCCACGGGGAGGGGTGGGGGTGGGAGATGAAGCAGAGAGTGGGAGCCCACTTCGCCCAGAGCCGGCTGGAGTTTGAGGTACAGAAGGCCGCTTCGGGAGAGCTGGCTCTTCAGATCCCCTCAAGCCTAGAATTCTATGGTCACTGCGTGGGAAAATGTTCTCTGCACCCATCGCTTCACTCACATTCGTGAGTAGCGGTTTCAGAGTCAAAATTCAAAATGGCCCTCTGCAGTCGAAAGTTCCAGATCAGGGAGAATCATAGTATTTCTGGGTCCTCGCCGCTGACATTCATCGGCTGGGGAACTCACTCAGGCACCTGCAGGCCTCACATCCCCGCGTTTTCTCTTCGCAGCCTGTGTTCATGCAACCGCTAGCTGCTGACCTCAGGACTCAACACATCACAGCCAAAAGTGTGCAGTCGGCTGGTTGTGGCAAAGTGACAGACTTGCTCAGATGCTTACTCGTCGGTTGTGGTGGACCGTTCCGTTGTATTGGAAGCACTTAGACACACAGGAAGAAGACTGTGGACATTCTAAAATGATGCAGCCACTAATGCGTGAGTCACTGACGAACCTCCATTCTGATGCTCTGACTAGGCCACCAACAGTGGCCGTCCACAATTCAATAAACAAAATGCTGCTGCTCGTGTCACAAATGCCAACACTTGAGCAAACAAACACCTCAGTCGAGGGCAAGAGTGTCAACACAGACACAATCATGTATCTGATTTTATTGGGAGGATATCGCTCATGAAATAACACCTTGAAAGTATTCTTAGTTGAGAATTTATTACCAAAAATATAACATGTTGTTGATACCAAATCAAATCCCTTTAACACATGTTCACAGGTGAATTATGTGGAATGTAATGTTTTAATCAAGTCCTCTCTATTTGCATCAGATTTTCTCTGTGATTCTATTATTCACTCTCTCATTCATTCAGGTATTCCATCTTCTGAACTCTCCCTGTGTCCCAAGAAGGAAATATATTACTCAAATTTGCAGTCACCCAGTTCTTTGCACACAGTAGGTGCTCAATAAGTTTGCTTTAGAACTTTTATATTTAGCACAATTAATAGGGGGACAGAGAGGGGACACAAAGAAATGTGGGCCTGAGTGAGACATCAGTTGTTCTTATGACAAGAGCTAATTTGTGATGAGTCCACACACTCCCTTAATTATGGAAGCCGATTCTATCAAGTTACACTAGAAATTCAAATTAGACAAATGGAACTGGATAAATGCTTCAGTGTAACCAGGTATTTGACCAATGTATTTAATCAAAATACCTGAATCACCAGACTCATGTCAACAGCGCTGCCACTTTCAAGTCCTGCGCTTTTTCAGATCAAATGAGAAAACTGGCCATCCTTTCGGGGAGTGCAGAGCAACAGTAAGTGCCTTTGCCCTGGAATCAAAGCCTTCTTTGTGAGCTTCAAAAGAATACTTACCTAGTTTATACTCAGTATTCTCATCTGTTAAAAAAAAAAAGTGGTTGGGGAGCGGATGTGGCTCAAGCAATTGGGCTCCCGTCTTCCATATGGGAGGCCCTGAGTCGGTTCCCGGGGCCTCCTGGTGAGGGCAAGCTGGCCCAACGCCCGCGGAATGCTGACGACCCATGCCCGCAGAGAGCTGGTGCAGCAAGATGACGCAACAAAGGGAGACAAGCAGACACAGAGGAAACACGCAGTGAGTGGACACAGAGAGCAGACAGTGAGCACAAATGGCGGGGGGGGGTAATAAATAAATAAAAATAAATATTAAAAAAAGTGGTTATAAGGCAATAAACATGCTCTACCTGGAAAGGAAAGTCTTTTTAACAGTGGTACCAAAATACCTGGATATCTATCTCAAAAATAAACAAACTAACCTCAGCCCCTTTCTTGCAGCACATGCAGATAGTAATTTCAAATGGATCATAAACCTAAACACACATAGAAACTAAAATTATAAGGCTGATAGATGAAAACAGGAGAATATCTTTGGGACTTTGTGGTAGGCAATGATTTCTTAGTAAACATAAATCACTACCAAAAGAAAATTTGGACTTCAGCATTATTAGGTACTTCTGCTTATCCATAGACGCCAACAATAGCGAAGCCATGGGTTCTAGGAGACAACATCTGACAGTACATGCATCTGTAATATGTATATCTGACAAAGTAGCTGTAGCCAGAGCATATAAAGAAATCCTATGTGTCAATCATAAAAAGACAACTCATAAAAATGGGCAAAAGACTAGAACATACATTTTACAAATAAAAAATAGATAAATGACCAACAAGCACACAAAAAAGTATTCACCCTCATTAGTTACCGGAGAAATCCCAAAATAAACCACAATGAGATTCCACTATGCACCCGTTGCAGTAGTAAAATGGAGAAGACTGACAACACCAAACTTGGGCAAGGATGTTGAACAGCCAGAGCTCTCACCCATTCGTTGCTGGTAGAAGTGAAAAATGCTACATGACTTCGGAAAACTCTGGCAGTATCTTATGAATCAGTCATATCTATCCATCCCCAAAGGCTCCACTCCTGGGTATTTACCCAAATGAAATTTACAAAATGATTTGCATAAGAAAGTTCACGGCATCTTTAGTCATAACAGCCAAATATTGTAATCAACCAGTTTTGCAAATGTCCATCAACAGAGAGTGGACAAACTACTTGTTTTACATTGATACCATGGATTATGACTCAGCAATTTTTTAAAAATGAACTACTGATACACACAAGGTGGATGATTCCCAAAATCATTATGACTCCACGTATTTGAAGCTCTCCATCAGGTGAAACTAACCATTAATGAAAGAAATCAGAATAGTGGCTGCCAAAGTGCAAGGGATTGGCAGTTTGGGAAGGAGCATGAGGGAGCTGTCTGGAATGATAAGAATGTTCTGTACCTTGATAATGGCATGGGTTACACATGTATGTCTGTTTGTCAAAGCTCACAAAATTTCATACTTTAGATCTGTGCATTCTACTAGGTGTAATTATTTCCCAATTAAAAAGAAAACATTTTAATGCCTTACCTCTCAGTGTTGTTGGGAGAATAAAAAGAAATTCTTCCTGTAAGCTAGTTATAGTCAAGGTGACTTGTATATAACATACAGTTAATGATTAAGTCTTTTACATGCTAATGGAATGCTGATAAAATACATAGGAATAAAGGACTATAGGCTATCTATGGAAATGACAATTTCAGCAAGGTTTATTCTACATAAACAACATGCTAACATCAGAACAGGGTTGCTTCTAGAATTCATATGCAGTTACTGGTCTCGGTCTCATAAACTCACTCCCTGTGGCCTCTGAGTCCCAGGTGGGAAGCAGGTGAGCAGCCTGTGGGGTTGGCTTAATTCAATTGTCCGAGTTATTAACTTTGTTTCTGAAGGGATTTGTGCAATTTAAGTCCTAATGTGGTTCCACCAGCCCCTCGTTTTCATTTGTACCTGACTGGTAGTGTGCATCTGATATTTCTCCATTTTGCAATGTCAGAGAACCAGGAAAACTTTAATTAATCCTTTTCTGCCTTCATGTCTAAAAATGGAAAGACATTTTAATGAGAAGGCGGCAACAGTGAAAAAAAAAAAAGTCTGTAATAAAATACATAAAAAATAAAATTAGTGGGGCTCATAAGCATCCCTGCAGATGGAAACATTTGGCTCAATGAAATAAAAGATTAATTTATTTGACTAATGTAAATAGAGAGAAAATGAGGAACTTCCATGGCGCTCACACTGACCTGACTAGATGAGAAATGCTGGACTGTCAGAGCTGAGGTCATAAACTCCGCGGCGCCAACAACGGTCATGCCCGATTTAATGAAAAAACAAATGAAATGCTACATATTACTGTTTGCTTCCTCCATCAAATGAGTTGTCTGAATATTTTATTCAGTAAAGAGAGTTTTATATCTGAAAGATAATTAAGTGGTGTATAAAAGAAATAGGTTGCACGACATTATGTTGGGGGTCAGTGAGTGCATGGTGGGGATAGTAGAAAATGTTGGAGAACTACTGAGCTTTCTAAAATGTGATTCCCATGAAATCAGGAGACACAGAGACAGACCTTAATGTGCCAAGGACAGCGCTAATAAAGCCCATCAAGTATGGGATTCAATGAGACAGATATTGTCAGACCCCAGCCTTGCGTACAAAAGTAGGCAGAGACAGCGCTTGGAGACACCACGGTCTCAGTGGGAAAATAGGACCACATGGAGTCTTGTGGGTAGGAAGTGCCCAAAAATGCTTGTTGAATGAATATATGATTGAATGCAAATAAGTGATCAATTCATTAAGCACCAAAATGAGAGTATCAGACTCTTAAGTGCTACGGGACCATGTTTTGAACTTGGGACCAATGGCAGCAGCTCTTTCTGCCTGAGGGAGGTGGTTAGGTAGGCTAGAAAGCAGACAGGAGCTGGGGCTTTGGATCAGGGTTTCTTGAACTGTTGACATTTGGGGTTAGATGTTCTGGGCACTTCATAGTACACTGTAGGGTGTTTAGCAACACCCCTGGCCTCTACTCACTAGATGCCAGAAGCACCCTCCACCCCAATTTCAACAACCAAAAAAGTCTCTAGACATTGCCCAGTGTCCCCTGGGGGGTGGGGTAAAATTGTCTCTGGTTGAGAACCACTGAGTTAGACTGACCTAGACCTGAATCCAGTTTTAACATTTACTAGTGTTTTTATCTTGTACAAATAACTTAAGCTCCAACCTCAATTTCTTCATCCATATTATAGGGCCAACTCATGTTTTTAGGAGCATCTCTCCTTGCAGATTCTGTTGAATTAATCTATTTCCACATATGCCTGCACACATAACTCAGAGTTCTTTGAGGCAGGACCTACACAGAGGAGAGCAGCACTAAGTCCCAATGAAGGACCCAGGGAAGGCAGATGGGGGTCCATATTGGAACTGAACGTTGCAGAAGGGGGAGGGACGTAAGCCAAGGTGGGTGATTCATCCCCTGGAGAGCCAACCTCCAGAGCAAAGGCCAGGAGGGAGAAATGGCGGGCCATCCACGTGCTCATCTCAGAGGAGTCTCATCTCTTCGGGACATCCGGGAAGATTTCTCCGACCAAGAATGTTGCCCTGTGCCCTATTCCAGGGTGAGAGAAAGTGAAGCATCGCCTTACCGTGTTCCAAAGAAGCGCCCCTCAGGTAGGGAAATTATTATCAGCAGGGAAACAGCGGGCAGGTTTTGGGAAATGAAGGGGCTCGTGTTCGCTCTTCTCTTTGGAGGCAGGCAGAGGTGTGGTTTGTATCCAAGCCCCAGCGCTTGTTTCCCGTGGGATGCTGGGAACACTCTCAGCCTCTCTCTTTCCCCCTCCTCTCCGACTCTGCCCCCCCTTGTCTCTCTCGGGTCTCCTGTTCTCCCCTCTCCTCCTGCTCCTCCCTCCTTGTCCTTCCCTCCCCTCCCCTTTCCTCATTCCCTTTTCTCACACCTACCTGCTTGTCCGTCATCACTCCTCTGCTGCTTTCTTTCCTGTATGTTCAGAGGGATTTTTCAAGGTTATCTCATGGTTCCTTCAGGGTCCACAGGTGCAAAGGAAAGTCACCCTCTTCCCTCCCTCCAGCTGCTCCCTCATGCCACCACCCTGTGCCTTGTTACCCAGAAGAGACAGAAGCTAGAGTCCCGAGAGGCCCCCAGACCACACCCTCCACTTTAGCAAGTCTCCCAAACCATGCCTCTGGGATCAAAGAATGAAGCAGGCACCTCCCTCCCCCTTAGGAAGCAGGATGTACGAGGAAAGACAGCCAGCTCCGCTTTAACACGGTGGAAGCTGATTTGGAGGCCTGCCCCGAATTGGGTGGCATCACCCACCGAGAGTTTTTGAAAGGCTCCTTCCTGGAGATGAGGCTGAGCTACAACCTGAGGGACGAGGGTGACGTAAGGTTGGAGGGTGGTCCCAGGCAGGGAGCAGAGCCAGAGCAGAGGCTCCCAGGCCCTGTGCTGTGAGTCACAGCACTGCGAGGAGCGAGTGGGGGGTATGGCAGGAGAGGAAGGGAAAGCCAGGCCATGCAGAGCCCCTGTGCTGGCTGAGCAGCTCGGCCCTCGTCCCACAGGGACAGGGAAGCTTTGAAAGCAGGGAAGGGGTGTGGCCTGGTTAGGCTTGGCTTAAAAAGCAGTCCCTGAGGTGTGGGAGCCATGGCTGGTAGGAAGGGGAAGGCTTCTCGCTCCAGCCAAGGACAGATGTGTCCACACCGCTCCCCAGGCCATGGAGCTGGGCTCTCAGCAGACTTTGTGGCGTGGCCTTTCCCCTCCCACCGTCCACACTCCCCATTCCACTCCTGAGAGAGCGGAACCCTCACTTCTCTGCGCCAAAAGTAATCCTTTTACACACTTTCACTGCATCAGGAATCTTGCTTTACTGTAAACCTCTATTCTCTTGCCTGTTGCCCCCACTGCGCGGTGAGTTCTCTAAGAGACAAAGCTTGTGTTACTCATTCTGGAATAACAATTTTAGTGGTTACCATCTATTGAACACTTCCTGTTTGCCAGGCAGGGAACTAGACCCTAAGCTCCAAGAAAGCAGGGGCTGTCTGCACGTTGTTATAATTGTATTCCCAGGCCCTGGTGTGGTGCTGGCACAATGAACTACCTGTCCTGGGCAGGATAGACTAGAAGAGACTTTGCTTACAAATTAACCCCAGATCTCATTGTCTTACACAACAAAAGTTACTCTCTCACTCATGTTCTGTGTCCACCCAAAAGGGCAGAGGAGCCAGTGAGTCAGAAACCTGGGCCCCTCAGGCTCTGCCCATGGGGGCCCCACCATCTGAATACTGACCACCCAGCTCACTGCTTCCTCTCACTTTCCCTTTTGCCAGAACTGTCACATGTCCAAACCCCACTGCAAGGGAGCCTGGGACATAGGGAGGCACACAGTAACTTGGTGAACAAGCCTATTTGTTGAATCATTAAATAAACCCTAGTTAGCCTTCACAGTGACCCTACCGTGAGGGTACTAGTAACTTCTCCATGTCCTCAAAGAGGAAACAGAGGCACAGAGAGAAACTAAGGCACATTAGTGGTCACACAGCTAGTGGGAGCAAGGCCAGAATTCAAACCCAGGATGGCCAACTACGAAGCCTCTCTGTCAATGTGTCTTGCAGGAAGGAAAATCCAGCCTTTTGCATCACATAACCTTGAACTACAGCACTTAAAGGTGTTCCCCAGGCAAACTGCTCCAATGCGTCAACGTGTGGAAAGTTTTCCTCCCACATACAATGCACCTTGTGCACGGAAGCTCCGTTCTGTATGCTCAGAGATGGTCTGTTTGCCACCATCTGAATTTAAAGCAGGCCGTTTTGCACATCTCCATTTTATTGCCATTAATTGAGTCATTTTGGAGGGGGAAAAAAATCTATAGCCTTTGAGAAGAGCCACATTTCTAGCTGGGGAGGCAGTGAGGCCTGCAGGTCATAGCCTGCAGCTGAGCCTCAGCCTGGGTCTTGAAAAGGTACCTGCCGTATTTGATGTCACCCGCTGGACAAGATGCTTTAATTCAAGTTGTGCCGGCCGATTTGGACGCCTCCTCATCAGGGAAGACCTGTCGACGGAATCTGGCTGTCGTCGCTCAGCCACGCTTCCTCTGACTTGACAAAAGCAGGCTTTTTGGCGGAGGCTGCAGAAACCAGGTTTGCAACTTAATGCTGATTTTGCCCACAAGTAATTAGTTCAATAGCTGTAAGCACACGAGCTCTTTCAAGGGGGAGGTGGGTGATACAAACATGTGAGTTCATCAGAAATGAGCAGGAGCTGGAAGTGGTCTGGCTTCAACCTCCTGCCCAGCACCTTCATTAGGCAAATGGGTTCCTGAAAGCCCGACAGTCCCTGGAGGTCACACACATGGAAGTCAGCAGCTACAATGGGGGCAGGAAGATTAGTAGAAGGACAGAGGGACAGAGGACCTGCAGCCTATGGAGTGCTTCCCAGGGACCGGGCCTCACCGAGGCTTTTGTCCTCAGGATCAAGGACAGTGACCACAATCGGGACCTCATCACTTTTTACACAGAGGACTCGGGGTTCAGGGAGCAGCCATGACTTACCAAAGGTCTCGGGGAGTCAGTGGCAGAGCTGGGCTCCAGACTCAGGCCTTTCTGAACCATAACCCCATGGCTTTCTTTTGCACCAATAAACTAGAGGATCCAACATGCAGATTCTCAATCACACCAAGGCCTTGGTCCCTTTGTCATCCAATCTCAGAACACGTTTGGAAGCATTCCTGGTCAGTGCTGTATGGAGCTGCAGTTTGCAAATGTTTATTTACAGGGGATTAATTAACTTTGCTATTTGCAAGCACGGAACTAAGCGGAAATTGGCTTTCTCTCAGAGGAGGTGAGGTGACGTTCTAACTGCCCTCGTCCCCACACTGGAAATGCCAAAATCCTTCTAGGCCAAACCCCAAAGAAAAAATGGCACAAGCTGTGCCGTGCACAGAGAATGGCCTGAAGGCCTCAGACAGCTTGGGCAGGAGCCTTGGTTTCAAGCCCCTTCCTGTCACGGAAAGCCCAGGGAATCTTGGATCAGATCCTTTACTTCTCTGAGCTCCAGTTCTTTCAGTATGAGAAATAAGCATCAAAATGAGGTCCCAGAAGTCCTGTCCAGTTCTGAGACTCTGAAACGAGTATGGGGGGGTTTGATGGATCCTCCACAGTTAGAGTTCTTGGAAGATGATGGATCAGGTCACATGTCAGGAAGACACATCTCCAGATCCTGGCACCAGGGCCAAACCCAGTCCACCTTCATGGAGAGACCCCAGAGGAGCTGGAAAGAAGACATAATGGGACTTGGCAGTTTTATTCCAGGATGGCACAAAGATGGTGGGTGAGGCTACGGGAGACCAAGTCTTCCTCTGCAATGGGAGGGAAAGTGTGTAAAGAACTCTGTGAAAAGGAGGATTCCTAAAGTGAGACATAGGATTCCAGTGTCAAGAAAAATGAAGGAAGGAACTTGCCAGCCTGCAGCCCATGCCAGACATTCATTCGTTCTTTCACTCTCACATCCATCCATCCATTCATTCATTCAACTCTCAGTCTATATCAAGATCTGTGTGAGGTCCAAGATATACAGTGGTGAGCAGAAACGAGCTTAGCCCTGCCATCAGGAGAGTACAGCTTGGAGGAGCAGAGTCCTGTCTTCAGACAGCAGTGCCCACAGCAGAACACCCAAGGGCTGAGCACAAGGTCCTCAGGATGACTCAGGTCCTTGGAGCAGCATGGTGAGCAAGACGCTAATCCCCTTCCTCCCTCTCTCTGACACTGTGGGATATAAAAAGACCCATGGACTTGGAGCCTTAAATCCTTACGCTTGGTATTGCCCCTTTTGAGCTGATCTTTGGAAAGTTCACTTAAACTTGCCTCTAAAATGCAGAGGTTCCTGCCTGCCCAGCCTGTCGCATAGAATGTGAGAAGCAAATGAAATGAAGGCACAAAAGTGATGAATCATCAGATGTTATGTGACTATTAATTATTGTGATCCTGAATGATCTGGGACATTGCTCCTGGTGGGCTTTCCAGAACCTGTGGGATTCAGGGTGTCTACCTCGCTAGAGCGGGGGCAGAAACTCACTTCTGATCTCCATCAGGCAGATGTTGGCCAAGCAGCCGGATACAGATGCGATGGGGGAAGGTTCACAGGCTGAGCCGGTAGGGGGACTCCCTCCATCCAGGAGGACCAATAGCAGGCAGCAGATCCCAAGAGCCACAGGAGGCCCAGCTCCAAAGGGCCAGGAGCTGTAGGTACCAGGGACGGGGCAGAAAACCCAGTTCAGAGTGGGAAGAGGTAACAGGGACCCACAGATTGCCAGGGACAGGTTTAGAAGCCCAGGGGCCACTCTGTCTGGGATCTGGTGGGACAGTTCAGGGTGGGCTTGTGTCTCTGAAAGCCCAGGTGTGGGCCAGGAGCTGTGGAACTGTCCATCCCCACACGTAGGCTGCGGACCCAGGGTCCGATGGCTGTTTCCTAGTAAATGCTGTGTTCATAGGAATTGCAGTTGGAGAATCCCATCCAGTGGGGTCCACGTTCCCAGATTCTAGGTGAAATCCAGAGCCAAGTCAATTGTAATACCCTCTTCCTAGGCCACCTGAAGCCCAGGTAGTCTGTAACGTGAGGCTGTACATCCGTGAGTGGAAAACTGTGAATGTTGCCTGATGGCACATCGAACTCCCTTAGGAAACCCCCTCAGACAAAACTTTGAAGCATCCCAAGAACCTGGCTTTCCCAGGGAGGCTGGCCCTGGCCCCCTTGCCCCAGCCCCAGCTCTGCGAGCATCTTCACAGCTGGGCTATAACGGTGGCTCTGCAACCTAAGGTGGTGCAAAAAGCATTGCTGCCATCCTTCCCTCCACCCCGCGCCCCTCCAAGGAGCAGGGGACTTACACGTCCTTTCCCTGCAATCATGTTTGGTGCAAAAGGAAAAAGACAGGGAATAGATGACCCAGTATTTGGGGTGGCAGGGTGAATTGTTTATGAAACATAGCTAGAGCCTCCGGTGGAGTCTGGGGCTGGGCAACGTGTTAGCGATTCTTTTGTTCTCGCAGCTGGCCTGTGGAAGTGCACAGAGCCAGTGCAGTAAATAATACCGCCATTGTCTGCCTGTGTCAGAGACAGACAGAAGGTACATTTGGCCCAAGTCCAAACACCGCAAGGGCCACTCATAGCCACAGTGTCCAATTACTGCTAGCTTGACTATAAAATGCACTTCTTTTCTGCTGAGCTAATTTAAGAATGGGCAGTCTTAATGGACCTTGCACAAAGAGGGGTTTTGCTGCATCCAGCAATGGGGGATATAGAGTTATGTTCAGAACAGGAACTGAATTGGCCTGGGGTGGAAATTGTCCAAACACCAATCTACTGGAAGGGTAAACAGTGTTTTGGTTCTCCTTTAAGCAAAAGTTGAAGGAATAAAATCTGCTTAGGTCTGAGTTTCCTCGCAGGATAGATTCAGCATATCAAAGAAGATTTCACAAGAACCAAGAAAAAATCAAAGAACTGAACAGCTCTGACCACTTGCCAAAAGATCCACATGATACAGGGGGAGATGCTGTGTCCATCTCTAAATGGATGAACAACGATGATGATGACGTCGCATCTCGTAAGTTCCGTCTGTCAGACACTGTGATAAGCATTTGAAGTTGGCTCCTTTAGCGTTCCCAACCATCCTATAGGGAAGTACTGCTTTTACAAACACTTCACAGAACACAGGCCTGTGAAACTCAAGTAACTCACAGTTGGTGAGCCGGACACCAGGATTTGGGTCATTTGTCTGACTCTAAACTTACTTTGTACTTCTTTAAATACCTCAAAATACTTTCTCGAGCTCCCACAGCTCCCAAATATGTAGGCAACCAGAAACCTAGGCCTTCCCAAAGAGAGGACTTGGGGTGCCCAAGGACACATTTTTTGTTTGTTTGGTTGGTTGTTTTTTTTGTAGGAGATACTGAGGATTGAACCCAGGACCTCGTATATGGGAGGCAGGTGCTCAACCACTGAGCTAGACCCGCTCCCCAAAGAACATGTTTTTAAGCTGATCAGCACACTTTAGCCTTCACCAGCATCCTGGCAGCACTCTGCCAACAGCACTATCCCAAGGAAGAAGCTTCCAGAATCCAATTAGTGCCCACGCCGCAGCAACCCTCAAGAGGTAAGTTTTGTCCCAGCCTTTGAAGGGTCTGCTCGTCTGAGACCTTCCGTCTTTGCCTGGATTTGTTTCTTTGTCCCTGGAAATCCTCAGGTCTAGTGTAATCCACTTATAGTGCTTCTGAGGTCAGTAATTTTCAATAATCTCCCTCTGTCTCCCACTTCCCCGACAAGGAAGCATTAATTTGTGCTTGGGATAAAGAAAGCATGGAGGAAAGGGTGCTATTACATTTTTTAAAAGGAGCTTCAAAACCCTCTTTCCCCTGCACCAAACCTGCCACTTGCCAACTGAAATGTCTGAAAAATAAATCCAGGATTCTCATTCAAGAATGTTTGAAAGCAGCACCTGACCTTGGTCTTTCTTTCCTTGCAGGGAGAAAATCAGATGCATCTTTCAGATATATGCACTGCAAATTTCAGAGGGTATTTAAATACATATGCCATTGACACAGCAGAGTTATCAATCAAAATGTTAAAGTCTTGATAAGCTTGGTGACGGGAAGTTAGGCCACCATCACTTTCATCTTGCAATGTCCCACCAAGGGCTTCATTTCAAGAAAGACCAAAAAGCCACATCAGGGTAACGAGGAGGGATAAAAAGGAAAAGCCGTCTGTTCCGATTTGCCAATCAGCAACCTGGAGAACACAGCACGTTGTCTGTCAAGGAAAATGAGGACATTTTTTTTCAGGCCTCTTTGAATCCTGAAAAAGCACACGTTCTTTGGGAAGAGAAAAGTGATGTCTCAATTCTTAAGGCAAACTTTTCAAAGAGCTGGAAGTTGGATGGAGCCGCACTGATCCTTGCGAATTATCACCTTGTGGGTTGTTTGATATTTTAGAGCGTGGAGGAAAGTTGAAGACGTTGGTCTTGCAAATGATGGCTCTGGACAGCAGGGTCTCTGGGAGCACTGGCCAAGGACAGGCAGCAGAGCTGAGTGAGGTACCCAGGAAAGCCAGCCGGAGCCTTGGGTCACGTCCTTTCCCCATTTCCCTGAAAATGCAAGACCGATTTCCACCTTTCCCCCATCTCAAAGGCCCTCGCATAAGTCCCTGTAAATTCAGCTTGGGTCCTACCCTGCTTGCCTTGATTAATAGTTCATATCCATTGAGAGCCATGCAGGTCACTTAATGATATGCAAAAGAAGGTCCTTGTCTCTTGGTTTTCCCCTGATGTACCCCTAGATTTATCCTTTCGTGCATTCATTCAACAAAAGTAGTGCAAGAATTTCTGACACCAGCTGCAGTGTAGTTCTGACTCCACCAGGAGTTGGGGCAGGCTCCCCAGGTGAAGGGGCAGGCCCCCTAAAGCTGCCCTCACGTCAGACACCAGCCACGAGCTTGGGGGCCCCTAAGCCACCCGCACTTCTGACTAACTGGCTCCTAATTCAGGAGTTCCCACCCGTCCCTCAGGTTTAATAATTCTCTAGAAAAACTTACAGAACTTAGGAAAGCACTATCCTTACAATTATTATTTTATTATAGCAAAAGGATACCTGTGAAGACAAGCCAAAAGAAAAGACACAAAAGGCAAAAGCTCCAGGAGGGTCTCGAGCACTCAGCTTCAGTGTCCTCGCCCCGGGAGTGAGGTCGCGTGCCTGTCCCAGCACATGGCTGTGTACCGTCAACCAGAGAAGCTCACCTGCGCATCGTGTCCAGAGGTTCTGCTGGGACCCAGTTTGGCAGGCGCAATTGATGGAATCAGTGCCACATGGCTGAAGCCACCCTCCGGGCCCCGTTCCCTCCCTGGAGGTCAGGCTGAAAGCCCCAACCCTCTACACACGTGCTTGCTTATTCTGGCTTGGCCTCTCCCCACTCCTAGACTCTGGGTGGGGCAGGGCCCACCTTGAGTCATCTTGTTAACATGAATTATCAGGTGCAGCCTGGGGGCCACCGAAAATAACAGACATTCCTGTCCGTTGGGAAATTCCAAGGATGTAGGGCTACTCCCAGGAGCCTGGACGGAGGCCTGACCTTTTTCCAGAGGCCACATTTCCTTAATATACAGCACCCAGCAAGGGCTGGGCCTCAGATGCCTGGAGGGACAAGAAAGGCTTGGTCTCTGCCTTCTAGAAGTGACCGTGCAAAGGAGACGAGTCATATTTTGAGCAAGAGACAATACGTGCTCAGAAAGGACAAAGGCAAGGTGCGCGGCCCAGTCTGCAGGGGCCAGAGGGGGCCTCCCTGAAGCAGAGGCTTTTCCATGGCGACTTGAAAGATAATCAGAAGTCAGCCACGAAGAGGGAAGGCGCCTGTGGAGTTGAGGGCCTGTCGGTATAGCGGTGGTGAAGGGGACGGGGCACACAGAAATGCACCCTATAAAATTCTCTTACTCTTTGTAGACGCAGTTCTGACTATGTCACAGCAGGCTCGTTGGCCTGTCATGCTATAATTCAAGCTCTTTGCATGATTTGAGGCCTAGCCGTGTCTTCTGCCAATACCCTACTCTCATGAACACCACCCCGTGCCCTGATTACCCAGATGCCTTGCCTGTCACAGAACTTGTGAGCAGCTGCCTGCTGCTAAAGATTTCGTATTTCAACGCCTCAGCCCTGAGCACGCTCCATACCCACCTCCTCTGCCTGTTCATATGCTCCCTGCTCCCAAGAGGCAGTCCTCTCAAAACCCCTTCAGGGCCAGGTTGAAGGATAACTCTCCTGCCCACGTGTGTGTGCACAAGTTTGTGTGCATGTGCATGTGTATGGCTTATAAACTTTATTTTGGAATTTTAGGTTCACAGAAAATTTGCAAAGATAGTAGGGAGAATTCCCTTATACCCTTCACTGAGTTTCCACTAATGTTAACATCTTACATCGCCATGGTACATTTATCACAACTAAGAAACCTACAATGGTACATCACTATTCATTAAATTCCACGCTTTACTTAGATTTCATTAGTTTTTCCACTGGTGATCTCTTTCTGTTCCAGAATTCAATCCAGGGCACAACAGTGCATTTGGCTGTCCGTGTGTTTTCATTGCACTTGGCTTGTATCTATTTTATCATGGGTCACAACCTGCTTTGGTTCAGGATTTTGTAGAGTCCCAGAACTGCCCAATGAGGAGATGTGGAATTCATGGATATCCTCAGGGGTGTGTCCTGTGAGAAGGGTGTCTCTATCAGCATTAAGCTCCAGTCAGTCTTCTGGAAGACACGCTCTAGAGGTGCTCGTTGGTTCATGTGACTAAGAATTTCAGAGAAGAGGAGCATGGCAACCCACCAACCACTCTGTGATCACCCTACCTGGGCACAGAAATTGCACTGAGGTTAAAAGAATCATGGTAGTGGCAATTAAGCACTAATCATTTACTAGCAAAAGAGGGGCTTGTTTGGCTCTTACCATGAATGACGTCATCCCATATAATGATCTACAACTAAAATCTCTGAGGTTGGAGTGGGAAGAAAGATAGATATATAAAATCAAGTCAAATGAAAGACTTACAGGCAGCATAAGCTACAATACTATTTGTCAGACTTGTAAAGGAACTATAACTCTAGCAGAGCATGCTTCATTCCCTCCAGGGAAGAGAACAAGGAATCACTTCCCAATTCTCCAAGATAGCATCATTAGGACCAAAATTCCTTGACATTCTTAGGAATATACCCCTGTATTGCGACTAGGTCAGCCCACACAGCCTTTGAGAACGACAGCACGACAGCACGACAATGGTGAAGATGCTGGTGCTTGGAGATGTAGAAGGAGAGCTTCTGTGCCGTCTCAGATCTTGGCCCAGGAAGCAAGGCTCTTGCAGGGCCACTGGTAGGAATTGAGAGCAAGAGGCCTCTGCCACTGTGTCTTACACCCTATCAGTTGCTCGCACTCAGTATTAGCTATCTCTTGCTGTATAACAAATTACCCCAAACTTAGTAACTTAAAACCAGAAAAATGTATTATCTCAGGGTTTCTGTGGTCAGGAATCCAGGAGTGGCTTAGTTGGGTATTACTGACTCAGGATCTTTGTTAGGTTACAGGAGGCTGTTGGATGGTGTAATTATCTCAAGGCTCGACTAGGATGGGATCCATTTCCAAACAAGCTCATCTGGCTATTGGCAGGCCTCCGAAGATCCATTTCCAAGCATTCTCATGTAGAAGTTGCTTGCGGGCCTCAGTTCCTCACCTCATGGACCTCTCCAACAGCTGCTTTTGTGTTCTCAGGACACAGCAGCTGGCTTCCCTCTCCCTAGGAGGGAAGCCTTCACTATGGCTTCCACTATGACAGTGGTAGGGGGGAGGAGAGAGGGGGTAAGTGAGAGGGGAGAGGGGAGAGGGGAGAGGAGAGAGGAGTCCCAGTGGGAGCTGCAGTCTTTTTATAACTTAATCTTGCAAGTGACATTCCAGCACGTCCAGTATATTCTATTTGACAGAGATGAGTCACAGTCCAGCCCACACACAAGGGAGGGACATAAGCTTCACTCCTGGGGGAGAGGTATAAAAGAATTGACAAGCCTAGCTTTAAACCACCTCTCTTCCCCATGGTGTAGACACTAGGGTTTTGAGTTTTATAAACACAAAGGAAGCATCAGAGTACAAGAAGTTTAAGAAGTACACTTAGTATACTAAGAGAAGGTCACAGGATGTGGTGCCAAAGTAGTACTGAGCAAAGGTTTGAAGTGTTAGCTAGAACATTCCATTCATATTAAAATAAAGCAAACATGCAATGATGGGAAAATAAGGCCTGCTTTCTAAATTTCATCAAAACAATAAGAAATGGAAATATTAATTCATACATATTTAGGGTTTTCTGAAGTATTTCCAAGGCCCTCGTGATTCTAGACCAAGGACTGAAGCGCTTTGTCTTTGAAAGGCCAGATAAATATTTTCAGCTTTGCGGCCCAGCGTGCTCTGCCACAGCTACTCGACCCTGCCTTCGTAGCACAAAAGCAGCCACAGACAAATCAGAAACAAATGCGCATGGCTGTGTTCTAATAAAACTTTATTTACAAAACAGGTGGCCACAGTTTGCCTACCCCTGTTTCTAGACTGAAACCGTCTTAAAAATTGTAGATGCTGAAAGCCTTGAATGTAGGGCCTGCATCTCCTTTCACCTTCACATTCCTGTATCTAGCGTGGCAGGCAGGCATGAGCGTTGCCAATGAATTAATGAATGAATGATCAAACCGAGGCCCAGGGTAGCATTACAAAATAGCCCCAAATAGTAAGAGACTTTGTTTGAAACCGTAAACTGTATGTTTGATGTGTGAAGCACCTTTTCGAGCAACCGCGGCTCACTATCTAAATCAGCTGTCAGTCTTCTCTCCACAGCCCACAGTAACCCTGGGATGCCAGGGCCTACTTACGGCAAAGACCTGTCATGTCTAAATTATTGACACAATAGACCATTGTAACTCCTTTGGATTCATTAGGCTTAATTATGTCAAGGTCTCATCGAGGACCCTTTAAATCTGAAGATTCGTGAGATAATAAAATATAATAGCTGCTTTGGAGCCATAAAGGTCTCTTTATGTCATGGGCTATTTGGAGATTCAATATTCCATAAGATTAATGCTACAGTATTATAAAAATGGCAACAATTACCACACCCTCCATGTCTACCGAGCATAAGTTAACAATCGGGGTTTAGACAGGCCCACCGCTCATTCGCTCCTGGGGTCTCTGTCCAGGAGGAGAGGTGAAGGAGCACGTGGCTCCTCTGTAGCCTCGCTCATCATGCCTGCTTCCTAGTACACAGTTTCTTCTGCTTCTGGGACACAGCTCCTTCTTGGTACTCCCTGGCACTCAGCTCCTCCTCTACTCACTTGAGGAAGGCATGCCCAGGTGAGACCATTTCCTTGGCCGTCCCTGGCTCTCTGAGTGTTTGGGGACCAGGCAGTAGGTTGCATTTTGAAGGTCTGGTTCCAAGGGGTTTGTGGTGCAGTGAATTGTGGACCCAGGCTGGACATGTTCTCGGCATTCTGGTGGCCGTGGCCCCGTTGTAAGGACGTCCTCTTCAGGATGTGACTTCAGTTCAAGTGAGGCCCACCTGAGTCAGGGTGGGCTTTCGTCTGGATTCCTGGAGTCCCTTATCAGTGGAGTGAAAGTCAGAAGGTGAGAGGCGCCACGAGGAATCGCCAGAAGCTGGAAGTCAGCAGACCCCGGAAGACAAGGAGAAGTTGCCGTCGTGTGCATTGCCATGTGACAGAAACGCCAAGGGACCCCAAAGTTTGCCAGCCAGCCAGAAGATACCAAATCTGGGAGAAAAGAGGCCTTCTAGGCTATGAAACTATGGTACTATAAATTCCCATTGTTTAAGCCAACCCATTGTGTGGTATTTGCTTTAGCAGCTTGGGAACTAAAATATGGTTGCAGGAGAACAGAAATTATACATAGTGATCATTCTCCAAGCCTAGCTCACAAAATGTGGATAATGGTGTTTGCAGTTAAAGAAGCATGAAAAATAACTACTGCTATATCAGTTATGAGGCATAATGGGAAAATAATAAAATTCAACAGTAAATGTTTATTTAAAAGAAATTATTAATAGTGCATCCCTGAAGAAAGATATGCTTCATTACAGGTGGATTAGGGAGCAGATCACTATGACACTTGGAAATTTAAATATGCTAAGTTATATAAGGCATAGCAACTTTACTATAAATAGAAAATGTAGAGACAGGAAAATTACCTGTAATTCTCACACTTTAGCAAAATCACAGTTCCTTGGCGTGGCTGGCGGACTTTAAGGTATTTCCTATTATCGCTGCCTCCTTGTGCAAGTCCTTCCCCTTGAGTGTGAGTAAGACCTATGACTTGCTTCTAATCCATAGAAAATGCCAGAGGTGATGGGATGTGACTCCTATGATTATGTGACGTTGTATTGCAAAGGGGATGGGCTATCACTCCCATTATCACATTGCATTAGATAAGACTCCATGTGACTAGGCCACGTGCTCTCTGTGCTGGCTTTGAAAACGCCGGCTGCTCTGAGCCCTACAGCAACAAGGAAAGAAACGGTGCCAACAACCTGAGTGAGAGAGGAAGCAGAGCCGTCCCCAGCTGAGCCTCAAGATGAGAATCCAGCTTTAGCCAATACTTGCTTGCAGTCTTGCAGAGGGTTGAGCTAAGCTGTGTCTATTATACTCTTGACCCACAGGCCCTGTGAGGCCATAAATGCATGTGAGCTGTTTTAAGATGCTAAGTTTGTAGTTGTTTATTAAACAACAATGAAAAACAAATGCTTTTGGGTGTTTGGTCTCATTCATGTTTTCATATGAAAATTAGAGTCCTAGTGCCAGAATCTATTACATTTACTTCCTTTTTACATGACCTCAGACCTTAGGGCATTGCACTGTTGCTTTAGAGTATAAGCCCTGTGAAGACAAGGGTTTTGTCTGTCTTGTGTGCCATTCTATTTGTAATACCTAGCACACTGATACTCATCAGGTGATAAATAAACATCTACTTAGCTAACAAATAAATAAAATGATTTCAGTGCATGAATGATATTTGAAAATATTAATATACCATAGTTCACTTAGCCAATGAATGGTTGATTTGTTTCTAATTAATTTGATAGTTATATGACATGAAAAATGTTTTCACTCATATAATATGAGCCACTTGGGTGTCATTTCCTTAGAATATATACTAACAGTAAGATTATGTTTCATGAGACTGGGAACTGTTTCTGTAATCATGATTGTATCTCCAGCGTTTATCACAGTGCATAATATGTGATAGATACTAAAAGAAATGTTGAATTAATTTAAAAATGAGAATTTTTATTGCTCAATTAATTTGGCTTAATTGTTTCCATACTGCATTTATTTATATATTTTCAAATCGCTTAACAATGAATGGTACTAACATTGTGGGAGAGTGTCATTATAGTCTACTCTTCCTGGCATTGGTTATTATAACATTTTTTTAATTGGTCAATTAATAGACAAAAAAATTGCATCGCTGTTTTACTTTAAATTTCTTGATTACTAGAAAGGTTTGACTGTTATGTTATGCTTGTACTTATTTAGCAATTTAATTTTCCCTCTTTGGTAAATGGTATTTTCATGTTTTTTTGCACATTTATGAATTGAGATTTCATTGTTTTATTTATTTATTAAATTTCATTAAATTTTCATGTAATGCTGGCAGATATCATTTGTCTGTAATAGTTCTTACAAATATATTAGTATCTAGGCACCTTTCAAAACCTTGGATATCTCTGACAGCATAGGTTTTTATTAGGCTTCATTTCCATTTAAAATATATTATTTTTCATTTCCTAAACATTATATATTCGCCTACTAACAAAACTTCAGAATATATGATCAAAATCTCACAGAAATGGACACAGGAATAGATAAAGCCACAATCATAGTTGGGATCTTTAATATGCATCTCTAAGTGGTGATGCAAAAAGTCAACAATCAACCAGTGTGACCTGAACCCCACCACCGACTAACTGCAGGGAAACACACTCGGCAATAGCAAGTGCGGTTTTCCTCTTTAAGTGCACGTGAGATGTTGACAGCATAGACCATATGCTTAGCAAAATAAAAGGTTTCCAGAGATTCATAGTATCTTTTTTGATCACAGTTAAATTGAATTATAAACATTACAATTTAAGAAAATATCTTAAAACAACTTAAATACTTAAAAATTAAACAAAATACTTCTAAACAACTCATGGGTCAAAAAAGAAATTGCAATAATAATTCAAAAAGATTCAAATTGTTTTAAAATAAATGGAAATGAAAACACAGAATATCAAAAATGGGGGATGCAGCTAAAAAACGTTCTTAGAGGAAAATTGAAGCATTAAATACAGATATTAAAAAAGAAGAAAAATCCAGAACCAGTGCTCTAAGATCTCATAGTAAGATGGTAGAAAAAGTCGGAAGACAGAATAACCAAAAGAAAAGGGAAGTTGGAGAGTTCATTCATTCCCAAAGGCTGGTCTAACAAGCTGAAAGCAGTAGATCGTCACTTGGGTTGGTAGGGATGAGAGGCATTGTCTGTAGCCTCTGGGATTCCACTCATGTCTTTATACCTGTGCACACGAGCTTCACTGGACACCTACTCTGTAACAAGCACTGACGTTACACCTGAAGATGCAGGAAAGACCTAGGCTCTGTCTTCGTGGGGATCAAGGTCTTGTAGGGTGAAACAACTTGTAAACAGATGTGGTAAGCCCTGAAATTGAGACAGGCCTTGTTTGGCATACATGAGAAAGCTACTGACTTGACCTGCCATTTAAGTTGGGTGTTGAAGGCTAGAAAGTTGTATAAATTTCCTAGGGATGTCATAAAACCATCACAAGCTAATTGACTTAAAACAACATAAATTTATTTTGTCACAGTTCTGGAGACCAGAAGTCTGAAAGTTAGATGTTGTCAGAGGTGTACTTCTTCCGCAGGCTCTCGGAAAGAATCTTCCCTAGCCTCTTCTAGCGTCTGGTGGCTCCAAGTGGTCCTTGGCGTGTGGAAGCATCACTCCAAGCTCTGCCTCCATCTTCTCTGTCTGTGGCTTCTTCTCTTCCTACAGGGACACTAGTCATTGGATTTTAGGACCCACCAGATAATCCAAGATACTCTCATCTAGAGATCCTTATCTTAATCATATCTGCAAAGACCTTTATTGAAGTAAGGTAACATTCATAAGTTCTGGGTGAACTTGTCT
The DNA here is from genome assembly GCA_029593785.1 of Cabassous unicinctus. Classification (NCBI taxonomy): domain Eukaryota; kingdom Metazoa; phylum Chordata; class Mammalia; order Cingulata; family Chlamyphoridae; genus Cabassous; species Cabassous unicinctus. Next base: position 11,251 of record JAQZBX010020941.1, on the reverse strand, counting down.
TCTTGGACCGCCATTCAACACAGTACAGGAAGTTTGTCAGTGAAGAAAAGAGTGAAGTAATTCCATGTGGAAAGCAGCATGGAGACAAGACAATCATCCTTAATAGTGCTTGGCCCCTGCCTGCCCCCTCCACACACCTTCACACCCCTGTCCTTAAAGCTCACCATGCTTCAGGAATCCAAGATTCCAAGACTCTTCTCACTTCCAGGTCTTCCTACCTACTGCTCATTTACTATTCAACACATACGTGATGAGAGCTTACCATGAGCCCAGTGCTTTTATCTCCATCTGAAACTGAACAGCCAGAAAATGTCCTTGGTCTCATGAAACACACATTCTGGTAGACGGTGACAGAGAAAACAATATAAGCGAACAAATAAGCAAGATAGGGAAGCAGATGTGGCTCAAGAGGTTGGGAGGTCCCGGGTTCAGTTCCTCGTGCCTCCTACAAAAAACAAGCAAGACAGCGAGGTGACAAGACTGGCTGGCACAGTAAGATGATGCAATAAGATGGCGCAACAAAGAGACACAACAAGAAACACAACAAATGAGGAGCAGAGGTGGCTCAAGGGATTAGTGCTTCCCTCCCTCATGGAAGATCCTTGATTCATTTCCCGGTACTTCCTAAAAAGAAGAAAAGCTCACAACAAATGGACACAGAGAGCAGACAGTGAGTGCAAATGAGGGGTGGGGAGAAATAAATAAATTAAATAAATCTTTTAAAAAATAAGCAAGATAATTTTAGGTAGCTACAAATGCTACAAAGACAATAATAGCAGGATAAGTTTAGAGCTACCCTGTCCAATAGAGTGCCCATTTGCTACACGTGCTATTGAGCACTTGAAACATGACTAGACTTAATTGAGATGTGCTGCAAGTGCAAAATACACTCCAGATTTCAAAGACTCAGTAGGACAAAAAGAATGCAAAATATCTTATGAATCATGTTTATGGTGATATATGTTGAAATGCTAATATTCCATATATATTGAATTCAATAAAATATATTGTTAAAAGTAATTTTAACTATTTTTCTTTTTAATGTGGCTACTTAAAAATTCCCTTTGTGTTTTGTATTGTCTTTCTATTGGTCAATGCTACTTTAAAAGGTTGGTTAGGAAAGATGTCTCTGTTTCCCCTGCCTAGAAGATATGATTCCCTGGGCTCCTGGATAGCTCCTTCTTATCCTCCAGACTTCATACTCAAAAGAGTAGTTAATTGATTCTCTGCCTCCTCCGTTATCAGACAGCTCCATGGGCACAGAGGCTACTGGACAGTGGAGAGACGGGCTGGAAGTTCAGTGTGGGAAAAGCTTGACTTTCCAGGGCACAAGGATATGAAACTTTATTTGGATAACTTTGGGGAGAAACTGAGGTCTTATATCTTAAGCAGGAAGACGATGTCAGTGCACAGTCATCACAGAGTAGGCTGGAGTAACGGCTGGGGAACTGACAGGTCCTTCCTGCAACTGCTGTGCATCCCAGCTTGGAAAACTGATGCCAGAAGGTAATTTACCTTCAAAATTCCAAGGTGTTGAGACTGTATCTTAGAATCTACTTAGTACTCACTGGTTATCAACTTTTTTTTTTTATGTCAATGGTTAGAATATACTCTTTATTTTTCTGAATAATTGAAATATTTTATAATAAAATGATAGGTGAAAGATAGGATGCTATAAGATAGATGATAGACAGACAGTGAGATAGATAGATAGATAGATAGATAGATAGATAGATAGATAGATAGATAGATAGATAGATAGATAGATAGATACCGGCAGATATAGAACTACAAAAGCTCTCTTGGAATGATAATTCTACCCTCTGTGAGATGATCACCCGATATTATCATAAACTCTCCCACTTGATGCATTAGGCCATCATTGATTTTTTTCATGCACAATTTTCATGGGCCTGCTTGCAAATGTAGAAATAATACCATAGTCCTTAAAATATGTAAAATTATGTTCAGGTGCCATGCTCCTGCTATCACTCCCAAGGCTGTGCACTTCAGTCAATTATCTGTTATTCTTTTATATTCATCACTCCAACTGGGAAACATCTGTATCCCAATCACTGATGGGCTGACCCATTTTCTGATCAAATTTGTCTTACTTAAGGCACCATTAAGTAGAAAAAAATCAACATCCTTGCAATCTCCCACTCCCATATACTAGGGAATTTATATCGCACATCAGGAATGTCATATCCCAGATGTACTAGTCCTTTAATCCACACATGGAGTTTCCAAAATGACACAAATGCCTGACTTTTCAGCATCAGTTTTAAAGTGTTTCACTTCCAGCTTCAAACACAGGAAGAGAGTTGGAGAGTTGCAGCACCCAGGTAAGAATGTGAGGCCATTCCTAATCTTTCTAGACTCCGGATCTGCCACTTTCCTTCATTCAGCCAAGGAAAATCTACATATGCAAATCTTAAAAATCCCTTGTGTTATTTCCCATCCCTATTCCTTTGCAGACAGTTTCACCTCCAACTGGAAAGTTATATATGCCCATATGTCCACCTGCGAAATACTATTCATTCTGAACAGCTCGGCTCAAAGCGACGTGCAAGTCAAAGGTACAGCACGGAGCCTGGAATACGGCAGACGCTTCCTTAATGCTGCTTAGGATGCTGGTTGTGACTTGTCTTTATCTGGGTCTTCACCAACTTCAAGATAAGATGTCCTATAATAAAAACCTAAGTATCATGTAATAATCAGAGCTAAAAGACGTTAAGTAAATCCTACACACAGGGCATTGTGATGGGCAAACACTAACTCATTTAATCCTCACAGCAGTCCTAGAGATGGCATTAGCAGGAGTGGATGTGGAAACTGGGGCACAGTTTCATAGTCAAGAAGTCTCTTAAATACGAAGTTGTGTTGCCTTAAATACAAATATTTACTGAGTACCTGTTATGTCTATGACACTGTTCTCACTATGTAAGATTTGAATGAGTAGAAAGCGTTCTTGTCTGTATCTGTTAGATTTTACTGCATAACAAACCAACCCAAATTTTTTTTAAAATTTCTTATTTTTTAAAAAGATATTTAGATTATATAAATATTACATTAAAAATATAGGGGATTCCCAAATGCCCTGCTCCACACCACTCACATTTACCCCCATTAGTAACATCCTTTGTTAGTGGGGTACATTGATTGCAATTGATGAACACATTTAGGAGCATGGCCACTAAGCACGGATTATAGTTTACACTGTAGTTTACACTCTCTGTAGGCTATGGCAAGATATATAACGGCCTATATCTGTCACTGCAATGTCATTCAGGACCATTCCCAAGTCCGGGAAATGCCCCCACATTAACCGTGTTTTCCCTCTCCCTGCCCTCAGAACCTCCAGTGGCCACTGCCTCCACATCAACGATATAATTTCCTCCATTGCTAGAATCACAATAAGGCTATAATAGAATACCAGTAAGTCTACTCTAGTCCATCGTTCATTCCCCAGTCCTGAGGATTCTGGGATGGTGATGCCCACTGCACCTCTAACTGAGAAGGGCATCAGTCCCATAGGGCTGATGGATGGGACTCTCTGGCTTGCAGCTGTAGGCTCTCTCGGTTCCTTGGTGTGGTCCAACCCAAAATTTAGTGGTTTAGGACAGTACCCATTTAATCTAGTACACAATTCTGTGGGTCTGCTGGGTGGCTCTTGTCGTGGCTTGCTGACCTCTCCCATGCATCTCTGGTCAGCTGCCAGGGGGGTGGGGGGCTGGTGATCTCGGGGAAGCTTATCCACGTGCGTGGTGGCTGGCAGGCTACTGGCACCTTTGTTCTATGGTGGCCTCTCACCCTCTAGCAGGCTGGCTTGGGATCCTTCACGTGGTGGCCTCAGGGCAGCAGGAGAGAAGGCAAGCTCCAATGTGCAAGTACTTCTCAAGCATCTGCTCGTGTCAACATTTGCTTCTGTTCCATCGAACAAAGCAAGTCACATGACCAAGCCCAGAGTCACGGTGGGAGACACTACCCAAGAGCATGGGCAGAGATGTGGGGGGATCTTTTTGCAAACATACCGCCATGTTCCAGGTGCTAATCTTATTAGCACTGCAAATCAGGCCAGCCATTTAACTTCTCCAAACCTTAATTACTCTTGCAATAATTATTTCTTGCACAAATGAATAGATGAGCAATATGTATTTCAGAGTATCCTTGTGAAATTTGAGATAACAGATTTATGAACTGCTGGGGAAACATGTACAAATGTGGGGTTTTGTTAGTAAGGACTCAGAAGCTCACTTTCATTGTATATATTGTCTATAGCTAATCTTAATGTTCTTGCCCCCAAATAATTGAACAACTGCCTGATGATTGGGAATATTCACCTCAGTTTTTCTACAGATAATTGATCCTGGTGACCAGGATACTGAAAGAATGTAATTTTTCCAAAGCATATTTGAAGTGCAGGTCTGGTATGACAGAGTTTTTTACATGGATACATGTTTAGTTTTATTCTTAAAAATAAAAAAGTAAATTGTTCTAAGGTCATTGTATGTGAAATGAGTAGAAAACAAGTTGGGTCTGATTATCAAGTTACCCCAAATACCCAAATTTCTTCCTCAAAAGTGACTTTGGGTATGTCAGACACATATTCCAGGTGGTTAGTGTGTGAGTGTTTTCTTACTGGAGTTAGGAACACGCAGTCCTAGGTTTAAACTGGTGTGCCAATGTGACCTGACAATTCCGGGTTATTATACCCTGGGACATGATCCAGGAATCTGGTACTGTGTGTTTTTATGTACAGCATGTAAAGCTGAGATCTAAGTAATTTAACATTAATGATCCTACAAGCATTCATCTTCACATGCAAATTTATGTAAATTAATGTAAATACCCTGTGGCCCACAGGCCAGGGCCTCAAAGCATTCCTGCTGTGGCCAAGGAGAATTTTGAATAAAAATAGGAAATGTGACTGAGTTGTCCTGTCTGCCCTGTAATGTGGACTCCTTACAGCTACCTTTTCCCAAATACTTTGTGCTAGGCACATTCACACTTGCTGTCATCCAAACTTCACAGCAAACCTCGAGGAAGCCTTTATTTCTTCTTTTAAAACCATGGCTACTAAAGCCCAGAGAGATTAAGACTTGACCAAGGTGGCACAGCTAGAAAGCTGATTCGTTACTCTCTTCCTGTAGAAGGTGAATTTCTCCAGGCATACCCAATCTTCTCCACATCAATGAACAGCCACAGTATGAAGCGTAGTGTTTTTGCCACTATAGAATTAATTTATTTATTCAATAAATATTTATTGAATACATACCATGTGCCTGGTAATTACAATGTACAAGAAAATAATCAAACATGAAGACATTTTGTATCCAGTAACTCTTATTACAATGTTATTTATATTAACGGTAAAAACAAACTGTATAAATGCAAAATAAATTGGAAAACATTGACAGCCTGGAATATCATATGACTGTTTTTGAAGAATATCTTATGTTATAGAGCAGGGGTCATCATACTATGGAGTGCCACTTGTTTTTGTGTACAAAGTTCTATTGGAACACAGCCATGCTCTTTCATTTATGGCTGCTTTCCACTACAACAGCAGAGTTGAGTAGCTGTGACACAGACCAAATGGCCCCAAAAGCCTGAAATATTTACTATCTGACTCTTTACAGAAAGTTTTCCATCCCCGATATAGAGACACGTTCATAAAATGATAGGTGAAAAGGGCAGAACACATAGTGAAAACATATTAGGAGACACTATGCCTGCACTTTCATTCCGTCTAGTTGAGCTGAGCTCTCTGGGCTCTTGAGTGTGACAGTGACTGACCACGACGGCTGCTTCCTGCACACCAGCCACTGCCCTGGGAACCAGGCCCTGAGGACCCAGATACAAATCAGATACCTGTGCCTCCAAGGAGTGCACCACCTAGTCACCTGGTGCACAGTGTTAATTGATAAAAAATGGAATTTATACCAAATTACTTAAAAGGACAAAAAGAGAAACTAGAAAATTATAAAGAGCACCCTTAACTATAAAGTGATATAAAAATGAATTCCAATTACAGAATTGTGTGGATAGGTTATAAAAGCCAAAGTAGAAAAATATATTTTACATGACTCAACCAAAAATAACGTATTCAAAGAGGACAAAATAAGGAAGAATAAGATGATTAGAACAAAATATAATATGCTTAAATGAGTGCATAAGTGTATATAGATAGACATATATAGATATAAATATAAATGATATAGGTATAGATAAAGATATATAGATATAGATGCAAGTGTGTTGTGTATATACACACAAATAAGATGAAGAGCAGAATATCCATTCTTTTCAAGAATATATAGAATACATGATATATTAGGTTACTAAGTATGTCACAGCACATTCCAGAGAATCAGTATAAAACATCCATGCTCTCTGACTACAATGCAATTCAATTTTAAAAATCAACGATAAAGTATACTCAATGCCCTCTCTCCCTAACACACAAAGATGCTTAGAAACGTGATGGGCTAAAAAGAGAACAATTAAATTTTTTTAAAATGTGTATTTACAAAAAGTTTTAAATAAATGTATTGCAGATCTCAACTCATATGATGAAGCTGAATCAATATTTAGAGTCAAATGTATAGCTTTAAATGAATTTACTTAAAATAATCAAAATTTAAAATAAATTAAATTAAAAATGTATAAACAACTTATTAAAATTAATAAAAGAATTAAGCAAAGTTGCTGGTTGTGAGGTAAACATTTAAGAAAATTTCATTTTTATATCAATAATAACCAATTACTAAAAAATATGTAATGGAAAAACACTGTATTCAAAATAGCAACAATTCTATTAGGCAAGATAATAAATTTGTCTAAAGACGTGTAAATGGCTAGGAAGTCAATTACAAAAATGTTACTGCAGAACTTAAAAGAAGATTCCATTTTCTCCAAATTATTTTATAAATTTGATGCAATTACAATCCAAACTGTTTGGTTTTTCAGGAAACTTGCGTTCATATCATAAAATTAACATGAAAAAACAAAGAGCCAATAAAAGCCAAGACAATTTTGAAAAAAATGAGAATGGATGCTTGTTGTACCAGGCATCAAGATGCACTTCAAACCCCTGGTAATTAAAACAATGCGGTTTTATTTATATAAATAAAAACGGCAACAAGACATCACTTTGCAGCCATCAGATTGCCAAAGGAATGTCTGATACTATGATATTTTGGTGAAGAACTGGAGAAACAGGAACTCTCATCTACTGTTAGTGGGATGGGAAGATGGTGCGATAAATTTGGAAAACAAGTTGGCACTGTCTAGTAAAATTGAACATATCAATGATGTTCAACTCATAAATTTAACTTCTAGGGATATATCCAAGAGAAACTTAGCCAAGAGTACAAAAAAAGTGCACAAAAATGTTCATTTCAGCATTGTCTATAAGAAATAAAAATTAGAAAGCTAAATATCTATCAAGTAGAAATTGGATTTAAAATGTTTACATTGCTTCAGTAAGAACACCATACAGGAGTGAAAATGAATTGTAACTATGCATAGCAACATGAATGATTCAATTTATAATAGCATGTGAAAGAATCAAATATTTAGGAAAATACTTCACCAAGGACATAAAGGACTTCTATTCAGAAAACTACAAAACATTGCTAAAAGAAACCAAAGAAGACCTAAATAAATGGAAGGATATTCCATGTTCATGGTTGAAAGACTAAATATCATTAAAATGGCAATTCTACCCAAACTGATCTACAAATTTAGCAATCCTGATTTTAAAAATTCCAACAGCTCTCTTTGTAGAATTGGAAAAACCAATTATGAAAATTACCTGGAAGGGTTAATGTCCCCAAATACCAAAAATATCTTTAAAGGGAAGAATGAAGTTGGAGTACTCTCACTTCTTGACTTTAAACATATTATTTAGCTACACTTGTTAAAACAACATGATACTGGCATAAAGAAGAAAGACTGACCAATGGAATTGAATTGAGAGCTCGGAAATAGACCCTCTTCATTTCTAGTCAAGTGATTTTTGACAAGGCTGTCAAACACACCCAACTGGGGCAAAACAGTCTATTCAACAAATGGTGCTGGGAAAACTGGACATAACATATCTAAAAGAAAGAAAGAGGAGTCCTATCTCACACCATGAACAAAAATTAACTCAAAATGGATCAGGGACCTAAATATAAAAACTAAAATCATAAAAACTCCTAAGAAAATGTAGGGAAACATCTTCAAGATCTTGTGGTAGGTTGTGGTTTCTTGGACCATACACCCAAAGCATGAGCAATGAAAGAAAAAATAGATAAATGGGACTTACTCAAAATTAAACGCTTTTGTGCTTCAAACAACTTTGTTAAGAAGGTGAAAAGGCAGCTACTCAATGGAAGAAAATCTTCTGAAACTGATTTCCGACAATGGTTTGATTTCCATGTTATATAAAAGGATCACACAACTCAACGACAAAAAGACAAGCAACCCAATTAAAAAATGGGCAAAATGCTTGAATAGACATTTTTCCAAAAAGAAAATAGAAATGGCCAAATAGCACCTGAACATCCGTAGCTATTAGGGAAATGAGGATCAAAACTACAATGAGATATCATTTTATGCCTTAAAGAACAGCCATAATTAAAAAACCAGAAAATTGTAAGTACTGGAGAGGATGTGGAGAAATAGGAACACTCCTTCACTGTTCGTGGGAGTATAACATGTTGCAGCCTCTGTGAAAGAGGGTTTGGTAATTCCTGAGCAAGCTGAATATAGAACTGTCACATAATCTGGCAATCTCACTATTAGAAATATACTTAGAAGAACTGAAAGCAAAGACACGAATAGACATTTGCACAATGATGTTCATAGCAGCATTATTCACAATTGCTAAAAGATGGAAACAACCTAAGTGCCCATTAACTGATGAATGGATAAATAAAATGTGGTATATACATATGATGGAATAATATTCACATGTAAGAAAAATTGAACTGGGAAAATACATGACAACATGAATGGACTTGAGGACATTATGTTGAGTGAAATAAGCCAGATACAAAAAAATGACTATTGTATGGTCTCACTAGGATAGGTAAAGTTATGGAGTTAAACTACACAGTATAGATTAGTAGGAGACAGAATATGGGTTGAGAAGGGGGAGCTGATATCAAATGTATGTAGAATGTTTAATAAGGTCAATTGTAAATATGTGGTAATGGATAGAGTTGATGGTAGCAATTATAATGTTTATAACTAACACTGCTGATTTATAAATGTGATTCTGGCTGAAAGGGGTAGTCTAGGGAGGTTAATGTTAATTGAATGACAGCTAGAGGATAATCTCGGGACTGTATAACACAGTGATATTGGTAGTAGATGAGGTTTGTGGTTAATAATATATATGCAAGAATGTTCTTCTAGTACAAGGTGTAAATAATATGGTGAACCAAGGGAAAAATTAAACTACTGTAACCTATAGATTACAGTTAACAGTAATATTGTAATTTTTTAGCAAAGGCAATGAAGGTACTATATCAATGTGCTAAAGGTAAAAAAATAATATGGGGTTTAGTTTTATGAGACATGAATATGATTAAGCATTTTTTCTTCATTTTCTTCATTAATAAGGAGACCTTGGTCATGCCATTTAAACAATCTGTACTCATTTCTGAGCAGATTTATTTTCAGTGAAAATATCCTTCAAGAATGAAGGTGAAATAAATATATTTTCAAATGAAAATAAACTAAGAAAGTTGCCACCAGCAGACTACAAGAAATGCTGGAATAAAATCTTCAGGCTGAAGGAAAAGAAACTAGATGAAAACTCTTATCTTCAGAAAGAAAGAGTATGAGAAAAGGTAAATTTGTGTGCAAATATAGAAGACTAACTTTTTTGCTTTTTTCCTCCTAATTTCTTTATAATATAGATAAATAAATAAAGTGAAATATATAAATTTCTGGTAGGTTTATAATGAATGTAGGGAAGAAACTTTCTCCATAACATAAAAGTACAAGGTGAAGCAGCAGGTACAGATGTAGAAGGTACAGCAAGTTGTCCAGGATATCTAGCTAAAATAAGTGATGAATGTGGCTACACTAAACAACAGGTTTTCAATGTAGACGAAACAGCTTTCTGCTGTAAGAAGGTGCCATCTAGGACTTTCATAGCTAGAGAGGAGAAGCAATGCCTGGCTTCACAGCTTCAGAGAACAGGCTGACTCTCTTGTTAGGGGCTAATGCAGCTGGTGACTTTAAGTTGAAGCCAATGTTCACTTATCATTCTGAAAATCCTAGGGCCCTTAAAAATCATGCTAAATCTACTATGCCTCTATAAATGGAACAACAAATGTTGGAAAACAGCATATCTGTTTACAATATAGTTTAGTGAAATTTTTAAGCAACTGTTGAGAGATCTACTGCTTAGAAAAAAAGATTCCTTTCAAAATATTATTGATTATTGACAAAGCACCTTGGAACCCAAAAGCTCTGATGAAACTAAGAATGGGATTAATATTGTTTTCATGCCTTCTAACACAACATCCATTCTGAAGTCCATTGATTAAGAAGTAATTTCTACAGTCATGTCTTATTATTTAAGAAATACCTTTCATAAGGTTATAGCTTCCATAGATTGTGATTCCTCTGATAGATCTGGGCAAAGTAATCCTTCTGGAAAGGATTCTCCGTTCTAGATGCCATTAAGAACATTCGCGATTCATGGGAGGAGGTCAAACTATCAACATTAACATGAGTTCGGAACAAGTTGATTCTAACCCTTGTGGATGACGCTGAGGGGTTCAAGACTTCAGTGGAGGAAGTAAATGCAGATGTAGTGGAAACAGCAAAAGAACTAAAATTAGACGTGGAGTCTTAAGATGTGACTGCAATGCTGCAATCTCATGATAAAATGTTAATGGATGAAGAATTGCTTCCTAAGGAAGTGCAAAGAAAGTGGTTTCTTGAAATGGAATCTATTCCTGGTGAAGATCTGTGAGCATTATTGTGGCAGTTTGATGTAATTATGAATTCCAAAAATATAATTGGATCAAGCTTGTAAACTGATCTGTTAATCTGGGCATGATTAAGTTATGATTAGGGCATTGACTGGGCCACGTCAGTAGGGCGTTGAGCCTCACCCCTTGGTGGGTGGGGAATCAAATATAAAAGGCAAGGCAAAGGACAGAGTAGAAGCAGTCTTTTGAGAAGCAGTTTTGATGTTGGAAAGAAGGCCCCAGGAGAAGAGAAGCAAGCCATTTGCCTGATC
>JAQZBX010020940.1:9087-32740 GCA_029593785.1 Cabassous unicinctus | reverse complement strand
GCAGGAATCGCTGCTGGACACGCTTTTTTGGTCCCACTTACAAATGCCAGAGTCGTTTCAAGGAAGAGACGCCGGCAGGAAGTGGTTTGGTCTCGTTTTAACGTTTCCCCCCTCCACGCGGCTATTTTTTCAAGGGTGTCGGTTAGGGCTTTTAGTCTCAGGGACTAGAAATTGACTCTGGTCAACTTAAACAAAACCCAGACCAACCAGCCCAGCAAAGGGCGTTGACGGTAGGAAATCCTGGTGCGCACAGAGCCAAGGGCTGCGCTGAGACCCCGAGCCCCAGCAGAGCGCGTGGGCAGTGCACCTGCCGGGCACGGCACACAGGACGGACGGCCCAGGGCTGGGGCCTGGGGGCACAGGGCTGCAGAGCCTGAGCGGCCTCCCCCCGCCCGCCCCCCAGTCCTGCTCCGCAGCCCCAAGGTGGACAGGTGCTGCTCCAGCATCCCGCTTCAAGTCACGTGCCCCTACTGCGGCAACTACGTCGTCACGGTGACCACCCCCGTCCCGGGAACCCTCAGCTGGCTGCTGTGTTCTGGCTTCTTCATGTTCGGGTGAGCCGCCGGCCTGGGCCCCTGCTGGGTTTGGGTGGGCTGGCACATGACAGGGAGAGGAGACCTAATGCATCTTGGGTGGCAGGAGATGCTTTTGAAGAAGACGGGACAGGACTAAGGACAGAGGGAGGAGCTCCCAGTCTGGGATGGGCACCTGGGGACATTGGGCTAGTGACGCACCAGTTGACACTCTCTGGGGCTACGGACTGCGAGCGTCTAGGCATCATCTGAGGCACGATCAAAAGTACAGGAGCCCAGACCCTATCCCGAGACTCCAATTAACTGGGTCCCAGGCAAGTCCGATGTGAGAAGCATGGGGATGGCTCCCTGGCTGGGTGGGCTCTGGAGAAGCCCCGAGGGTGGACCTGGCTCATGGCGCTGTCGGGGCTGCAGGTGCATCCTCGGCTGCTGTTTAATCCCTTTCTTCATCAAATCCTTGATGGACGTGAAACACACGTGCCCCGTGTGCAAGCAGGAGATCTACCGCTACCAGCGCCTGTGAGCTTTGGCGGAATAAGTATCAGCTAATTGACCTTTGCACGTCTGGTGTCTGTGCCCTGTTTGGGGTCCCTTTGGGCCCAAGGGATGGGAGAGGGCCCAGGGAGGATGCCAGGGTACGCCCACCTTCCCTTCCACCTCCTGTCATAATGGGGCATCAGTTTAGCGCTTAGGACAGTGCCTGGAACCTCGTAGGGGCTCAGCGTTTGTTGATTGACTAATTAAATGCATGATGGATGGTAGCCCAGTCCTCCCTTCTCAGGTTCCATCTTATGACTCCTTCCTTAGATGCCACAAGTCACCTTTCTTGGCTACTTCCCACCAGCTCTGCACCTTTGTGAAAATCCAGACAACTCCTGCTGCAAATTTCTTGTCCACGTCCTCACCTACCATTCATTTTTCAACCCACAGTCAGGCTCATACCTGGTCCCCTGCCCCTCCAGGTCAAAGGTATCTCACCTGGTTGACTGCACTGTGTCCCTTTCCCCCCACCTGGGTTCCACTCAATCTACCATCTCCAAAGTTCCTTTCTCCTCTGTGGCAAGGAGCCTGGGGTCTCGGATCTCCTGTCACCTCCGTGACTCTCTAGGCCTGCCCTGTAGGTGATGTTGCACATGGTTGTGTCTCGGGCCGTCTCTTCTCATTCTAAGACCCGTCCTCACTCCCCTGCAGGCCCAGACCCCTCAGACTTCCTCCTCTCCCTGTGGCCCTGGCATCTGGGATGCTGGCACCAGCTCTGGGCTGCCCTCTTGTCCTGGACCCCTCCCCTTCCTCAGCCCAGGCAGGCGGTCCCGTCCCCTGCAACTATGCGCCTGCTGTGAAGGTTAAGTGTCGGTGTGGCTGGGCTCCGATGCCCGGTTGTTTGGTCCATTCCTGGTGTAGGAGTTGCCATGAAGGTATTTTGTGGACTGGTCAACATTTCCAGCCGGTGGGCTTAAGGAGGGGATGCTCAGTAACGTGGTGGGCCTCGTCTGATCAGTTGAAGGCCTCGAGAGCAAAACCAGGTCTCGAGAAGAAGAGATGCGGCCTCAAGACGGCCAAGTCAACCGCCACCCGCGTTTCCAGGCTGCTGTCAAGATTTCGGATTTGCCTGGCCCCACAATCGTGTGCCCGATTTCTTGAAACAAACCTTTATTTATGTATGTACACAGATCCTGTCAGTTCTGCTTGGTGCCCTGCCTCAAACCTGCTGCCCCCAGGGCCAAGTTCAGACCCCTGAGGGCATCTGAGCTGCCCCCCTCCCCTCAGGCCCTCACAGGAGTGTCCCACCCGCCCCTCCCCTAGCACCGGCAGGGGGCACGGATGTCTCCCCCTGACCCGCCCTCACAGTCCCATCAGCTTTTTCCGGCTGTCAGGTTTCCCCAGGCAGATCCGTGGGCTCCTGGCTCGTCCCCAGGGTGGGCTTCTGGAAGGCAGGGAAGGGGACCTCAGGCAGGTCTCCCCACACCTTCGCCCTATCCCCAGAGGAGGAACCCTCCCAGCTCCTTCCCAGCTGCTGCCCAGGGCACTGCCCAAAAGGCTGCAGAGGGGGCTACGCGGGAATGGAACAAGTGCTTGGGGCATGAGAAGGCCCCACATCGGTTTGGGAATGGGACCTCTTCTGGGTCGGATAGGATCTACCACAGCATGGCATCGGGAAGAGGGATGGGGAAAGGAAAACCCACATTGCGACTGGGGGATTTTTTATTTCTCCAAAGATCTTGTTTCACCCATCACCTAGTCGATTAAAACAAGTTTCAACAAGAGGGTGGGAAGAAGTGAAAAAATCAGAAAAAGTGATGGGAAGCCAGGGCCCGTGAACAGCATTCGCTGGCTGCGCTCACACGTGGCAGGGGGCTCACTGCAATCCTCAGAACCAGCCCGGGGGGCAGTGTGTCCCCAGCCCACAGCCCTGGTGCCGGCCTGGCCAAGACCCACAAGCTGTCTGCCTGGGACTCGGGAATCCGTGGGGAACGGGAAGGCGGCGGCGCACACGTGGCTGTGTGCACATGTGTGTGCTGTGCATGTGTGCGTGCACGACGGACAAGGGGAGTCCCGCGGGCAGCAGGGAGGCTCCAGCAAGCATGGTCTGGGGGACACAGGGCACGAGCTGCACAGCCCAAGGCCTGGGGTGACAGCCACCCCTCTGCCATCCCCACCAGGGGCTACTCGCTCCGGGAGAGCACCGAGTCACGCTAGCCGCCTCTATACCATGTCCAAAATGGGGGCCGGTGTCGGCAGGAGTTACAGGGTCAGAACCTGGGAACCCTGGCGAGTGCCTGGAGATGAGGAAGTCAGTCTCACTCCTAACAAACCAAGGACAGAGGCCGCCTGGTCATCAGGGAAGACAGAGGCCTGTCCTTGAGAGTGGAGCGGGGTGGCAGGAGGCGACGTGGGCTCGTGGCTCGGGAGAGGCACTGTTTCTGCAGTCTGGCCTAGGGCCCACTCTGCTCCCAAGTGGCAACTTCCAGACATTGATTCCCAGAGGTCCAAGGACCCCAGGCACCCCCAGGCCTGAGACAGTGGTTTCGCAGGTCAAGCCATGGCATCCCGCGTCTGCTCACGTGACGTCCACCATGGCGTGGCCTGGCTCGGCCTCTCCGGGTCCCAGAGGCCAGGATCCTTGGAGTTAGCCCTGCCCAGTTCCAGACACCGCCTGCCTTAGGCTGTTGGATTTAGCGTTGAGACTATTTCAGCTGCCAACTTCCAAAACTTGGGAGAATTCATGTTGAAAACCCCGATGTCTCAGGATTTTAAAAAATCCCAAGATGCAACTGCACAGGATTCTCACAGAACAGCAATCACGGGCAAGCCACCTGTCCCCATGGCCGGGTCCCTCCAGCCCATGGGCTCGGGGTCTCCACCTGCTGCCTGGGACGGCACCGCCTCATCCACGGGTCCAGTTCTGGGTCTTGTAACGCCCAAGGACTCGCTCCGAGGGCAGCCACGGTCCCCTTCCCCGGGATCTAACAGTGGAACGAGGCTGGGTGTGCAGGGGGACAGGGGACACCTTCCCCGAGGGCTGACCCGGCCCCTCGGAGGCCAGGGGGTCCTGCCCTTGGCAAACGGGACAACCCCATCCTGGCACGTAAAGAGGGCAGTGCTGGGGGTCCCGGCAGAGAGGTCTGAGACCATAGCCAGGCTGCTTAGTCCCGGAGCCCAGGGTCTGATTGGCTCTGGGGTGCCCAGAGACCTCGCACCCCCGGCGTGCTGCCTGCGTCAACGGCAGCTGTGGTTAGGAAGGACTGCTCCCGCGGCTTTCTCGGCTACGCTCACCCCCAAGCTAGGCCCAAACCCAGGAGGAGTGTGCCCGGCTGGCTTATCACGGTGGGTGGCAGTGCCAAGGGTGCCTGCAGGCAGGGGCGTGATAGGAGGGCGTGGTGCCGCTATCAGGAGCCACTGAACTTCAGCACCCAGGGTCCACTTCTCAGCCTGGAAGTCTCAGGGAGGCCCGGGTGGGTGGGTGAGGAGCAAGCAGCATTGCCCCCGCAGGGTGAGGGGGCCCCAAAGCCAGGCTGCAAGCTGCCAGCAGCAGAAGGCCCGGCAGGCGCGTGCACACACACACACCCTCGCCTTGTGCCTCTACCTCCCCTGCACAACCAACCTGGCAGAGATGAGGCAAAGGGGCCGCGGTGGTGGGAGAGGGGGCATTTGGGTAGGGGCTGGCCTCGGCAGTTCCGGACCGGTGGTGGCTGTTCGTGTCCCAACCTTTGATTATGCTTCCCGAAAGGGGCGCAGCCCGCCTCCAGGTTATTTTGCCAAGAACCTTCCACCCTAGTGAGCCTACACATTCACTGGATTGGTCCTGCAAGCCCATCTGAACCTTTTTCACCTGAGGCGCCTGTATGCACGCGTGAGTGAGTTACTAAAACGGGCTCCTTTTCCCTCGAGCGCAGGGCCAAGCATGGCGCGTCTGGGAAAACGAGGAGTCACTGGCACTACACGGCGGCCGAGCCCAGGAGCTACCGTGCAGGCCGCCGCTGGGCCCCCAAAGCCAGAAGTACCGTCCGGCCCTTTTCGGAAGTTTGCGAGCGCATCTGTAGCCTAATGAACCCAAACCACAAGCAGATGAGAAGGCCTGACACACTTCACCTCACCACTTCAAGACGGCCTCCATCATTACGTACTCTAACTGTGGAGGCAGTTTTAAACTTCCGTAAAATCCTGACTCCAGAAACTGACCAAACCATGAACATGTGCCTCACACCAAGGTGAGGAGAGGTGTGTGTAATCTCAAGGCCCCTTGCCGTCGTGTGAACGCCCCGGTCAAGGCTGTCGCTGGGGAGACACGGACGCAGCCTGCTTTTGCTGCCCAGCCACAGGGCTCGCCTTCCAGAGCAGTCCGAGGGGCTTCACCCCCGTGGGGGCTGTGATACACCAGTGTGCACCACACTTTTCTCCTGCATAATTCCACATTTATTAATGTTATGACAGTGATACCTGGCAAAGCTACTGGAGACCGTGGCTCTCTCCTTGTTGGAGGTGGTGTGCCCCAAAGCTTTTTGAGAAAGGCCAATGATGCATTCCCAAAGGGGCCCCCCTTGTACTAGCCTGGAAGGGCCTTAATGCTACAAGGACAAGAACCTGCGCCTAGGAAGCTGCTACTGAAGAACGGTGAAGCCTGTGGCCCAGGATGCTCTTTCAATTCACGAGACCAGCTCAGCACACTGCTTCTGTGACGTCACCACGAGGGCCCGCTGTCCTAAGGCTCCAAGCAGCATCAACAGATGGCATCCGACCCTTTTTAGAGAATTCACATCATCTTCGGGCTGTAAGGAGAGCCATTTGAAAGGCAGTTGTCCGCTGCCTTCATTTAAAGATTCCACCCGTCTCCCCAAAGTCCATTTAATGAACTCTTGCTCCTGTCCCTGGGAATGAACAGAAAAGGAAGTGCAGCACACAGTGTACATGCTGCAAAAAGTTTTGTCCAGAAGTCATTTAATGCCTTCAGGAAGAGTAGTTTCAGTAGCCTAAGCTTACCACCAACCCCACAGCCCACAAACAAGACAAAACATCAGCCCTAACACGCATTCAAAGGCAAGCACGTGGTGAGTCCCGTGACCCTGCCCGCACCTGCTCTTGGGGTGGGGTGGGTAGGGGCAGCTCCTGGAGCACAAAGGCACCTCGTTACAGTGGAAACAGAGAAAGGAAGTCATTCCCAGGTACAGACTGGACCAGAAGCCCTGGGACCTCCCCTGGACTACACCTGCCATCTTTTTTTCTTTTTAAGGAGGTACCAGGGATTGAACCCAGGACCTTGTACGTGAGAAGCAGGTGCTCAGCCACCAAGCTACACCCGTTTCCATTCGTCATCTTTAAATAGTTATTTCCCATCACCTTGCTTGTACATGGGTCACTCCTGAAAAACCTTTTATTTTCTAAGCTCAAATGTGACTAGAGGCAAAAAAAACAAAAACAAACCACACACAACCAAAACAAAACAAAACAAAACACACCAAAGCAAACAAAAACAAAAAAAAACCAATCAGGATTATTCACCAGCAATACAAAAATGGGGGTGGGGATACATCTTGATAAAACCTTGTTTATAAATGAAAAGGTTTCCCAAGCCTATTTCCAGGGAGAGTAGAAAACTCCTCAACTTCCACGTCACTCACTGAATTATAATTTTTATAGAAAATTTTTATTCAACATACAACATTTTCCAGCAAAAAGGCAATATACAGGAAGAGTTGGTGTACACTGCTGCTACAGAAACAAACAAAAAATACTGGAAAAGGATGAAAAATAAGTGTGATTTGCTGATTCTATTTTACTGCACTCAAAACTAGACACGCAGCTGGCATTAGCTCCAAAATAAAAGGAAAACGAGGCTGGGACCGAAATAAAACGACACCCAAGGAACATCGGCATCAGTGAAGATCACTTGCAGGCTCACCCAACAGAAAGTAACCTCCTCCCAAGTGGTAAATTGTACACGTTCATTCATTAAATATACAATTTCATTTTTCCTTTTTTTTTTTCTTTTTTTTATTTGAACTTTTTTACAAAGTCAACAGCTTGCTAACCACTAGTGAGCGTGCCCTCTTTGCTAAAAAGGCTCTCCTTTTTTTTTGTTCCATCTGTTCCATTTTAATGAGATTCTATTTATATTTCTTTCACCTGCTTTTCTGAACTCTTGAGATCAAGTTCGCCAAGAGGCAGCATAGTAAACCTTAATTGTATTTAACAATGTTTTCAATTTAATAAAAAGACCCCCAGATGTCTGTCAGGACTGTGCTCAGTGCATCCACTTTGCAAATGGGCTGCAGAAGAGTGTCTGACCGAAACGAGACGAGTTTATTAAAAAGACCCCAGGCAGCGGGAGGAGATGAACCCGAGGAAGGGCCGACACTGCACACAATGAAGGAGAGATTGCTATTTATTAGGTTGTGAGTTTCTCTGTTTTGCCTTTACAGATGCACAAAAGGTCATTGAAAATATAACTGAAGGAAATGTCAGCTGAGCCTACACGTAAGGCTTCCTCGCTGCGGGGCTGGTGAAGGGGCCCCGGGAGGCAGCCAGCCAGCTCGTGCCACCTCGACACAGGCTAGAGACCTTTTGCCAGCAACACGCGTCCTACAACCTCTTCCCCCGTTATGCTGACGGCTGCCTTGCATTGTGGTTACCATAAAATAACTCTCATTGGCATCCAAGCTTTATAAAAACACCTTCATTTTGCTCAAAAAGGGCAGTCAATAGATAGAGAAGCCAAACTGAACAGCCTCAACAAAATAAAATTAACACCAGCAGCAAATCCTCTTGCTGAAGATTTCGGATAGAGGGCACGTGTACCAAAGTCCTAGGGCTGGTAAAAAGGGGCACACACCCGCGCACTGTCCCTCGCCTTGAACACGCCGGGTAGAAGGTCAGTTATGGATCTTAATAGCCTTCTCAAGGTAAGTGTAGCGACTCCTCTTTGGGGCTTTATTGAAGTGGTCAAGCCCTAGCCAAGGCCGAGGATGGGACATGTTACCTGGGGGGGAAAAAGTAAAACAATGGAGACAGAAAAGCCAGCCCCAGACCCCCCGGGTTACCAGCTGTGGCCAACATGGTCATTCAAAACTCTGAGAGCAGGTTCACTCCCACATGGCGGAGGCGGGAATTCAAGGGGGGGATTTGCAGTGCAGTCGGGCTGAGCTGCACGATCAGCCTGGAGACAAGGCTGCCTGGACTTGGACGTGACCACCTGAAGGCCTTGCACAAGAAACGCAGCACTGTCACAAGGCCTGGCAACTCAAGACAGGAGGCCACCGCCTCGCTCGTGCTAAGCGCACGCCAAGTGCTTTAATCCTTAAAAGAATTAACAGGCTGTGGGCTAGGGCTGCTTCCCACTGCACAGCCATGGTTGCCCAGCCGTCGCAGAGGAAGAGTTGATGCTCGCACCCGGGGCCACCCACCTCCCGGCCAGGCACTGCTTGGCTGGCAGACTTAGATGTGCTCTCAGGAAGCCACCTGGGGGGGCGGGGGGAGTTCCTTACCAGGCTGAGGCTCAAAGTCTTTCAAGTTTACTTCATACTCATCTTCGTTTATGTACTGGTGTCGGCCCATCATTACAATTGCAAATTTAAACTAAAAAACACAAACCAAAACTCCTTCACTATTTCTGAATGTTAGCAAAACTCACATCTCTGGCAAAAAAAAAAAAAAAAAAAAAGTCTAAGCTGTCTCACTGGTCAAGATTTTAAGCCGGCAGTTAAATTACGAGCACCCGCGGCACGTACCTTTTCAAACTCCTTTTCCTGGATGTCTAGCAGACTCTGAATCCGCTTCATTACTTCTCTGAAATGCTCGCCCTACGAACATTCAGGAACACGTGAGTTCAGAGTTTGCCCTCCTTCTGCCCCAGCCCCCACCGGCCCACGCGGATGCCACCAAAATCAGTTCTCAGACTGCAAGAGCAGGAAAACATTTTAAGCAACGGTGACTCAAAAAGCGATTTAAGCCTCCCAAGGGCTGACGTGAAATGCTCAACCTACTACAGGGAAGAAAATCCCACCTGGTGTATCCGCAGCAAAAACGGAATCCCAAATGTCCCAAACACCTCCTTGTGGAAATGCGCCACCGTGATGAGCATCTCATTCTCCTTGTCTATGTCTACCTGGTCCAAGGGTATCTCCTGCAGACATGTGTTAACGTAAGTGCACTTAGTACAGACGGAGCAGCCACCTTTAATTCTGACTGGCTACTCCGATGGGAATTTAGAACAGATTTTTGCCAAAATGCCACACTCGTTTCAAGCTAGAATCATGAGAAGTTCAGAGGGAGCAAAATAGCCAAGTTTGTACACTAGGAAACACTGGTTTAAGACATCAAATATCAGCAACTGTAAATTCAGCAGTGACCCACAGTTTCTGCCCAGACTTGCTTGTTGGCCCATGTTTTTAAAATTCACTTCTTAGAAACTAAAAGAGTAAAACTATACACCAGGAATCACTTCAACCACTGTTACATAAAAATAAATTGAGGGGAATTCTATAATTCACTGTGACATTCAAAGACGACGCAAATGGGCCACCCCACACCAGAGGGTTCGTGGACTCTCGCTGGTGCCAGCAAGGAGACACTTACCTCTATTCGAAACGTTCGACTCGTTGCAGGAGATAAACATTCTAATAGTTCATCTTCTTGATGCACACCAATAATTTTGTAGCTTACAATTTCTAGCAGCCTGAACCAAGAGATCAACACAAGGGAGAACAGTAAACTATATGTATTTATGTGAAATATATGTTTGCTTGATAACACAAATTAACAGTTTTCCAGAAGGAAATTTATGTCCTTAGAGCTAGAAATTTGCTTGCTTCAAAAATCCCCCATGCTTCTTTTCCACAGGACTGGAAGTGTCAAAAGCAGGTACTAGTCGTGAGGAGACAATGCTGGTCAGGTGACGGCAAAGAAAAACTCGGTGGTCCCCTTAGAATAAGGCGCCACGCTGGGGCATAGCTACAGGTTACACCACATCTTCTGGAACTGCACAAGCCTTTCCCCAATGAAGTCAAACATCTTCTAGAACTGCACAAGCCTTTCCCACAATGAAGTAGCACCTGCTATACTTTTCATTCACGCTTTGGAAAACAGATACAGTCTCACTCTTTTATTAATATTACAAAGAAAACACTTTGGGAAATAGCCCCAAAGAATGTTTTGTCCTTCAAGCTGACTGTGAGGCAAAGTGATCAGAATAGCACCCAATTCTCTGAAATAGAAACTGACAGTCAAATCTGGGGCTTCTATGGCCTGGAAGAAAAAGCTGGCGAGAGAGATCGGAGGTGAGCTGATGTCTTAAACACTGATTTTAGGTGATGCCTCAGTTTCCATCACCTCTCTCCTCCGCTTGGCTCTTCTACCTGAATCTCATCTTGGGGAGGGGGAGTGTGTGTTGGTTTTTGAAGTTTTTATTGTGGTCATCACATATGTAATTACGAAAGTTCCCATTTTTGCCATTTTTAAGCATACAACCCAGCGGCTTTTCGTACTGTCACGATGTGCGCAACCACCGCCACTGACTAGTTCCAAAGCATTTTCATCACCCCCAAAAGGAAACTCCACTCACTGAGCACTCACCGCCCGTGCCCCTCCTCTGCTGCTGTCGCTATGAAATCTACTCTAGGTATTTCATACAATATAATATTTCTATTATTATATGGAATCATATCCATATTTGTCCTTTTCTGTCTGGCTTCTTTCACTTAGCATAGTATTTCCAAGGCTCATCCCTGTTATAGCATGTCTCAGAACTTCATGCATTTTTACGGCTGAATAATGGTCCACTGTATGTATATTTTGTTTGTCCATTCCTCTGTTGACGGACACAAACGGTTTTTTAAAACAAAAAAGAAAAAAAATTTTTTTTTTGCCATTGTCATTTTCCTTACTAGCCTGCAAGGTCCTCTTCCTTATGGACAGAGATGACGTGAAATTAAATTCTTGACTCATGTTCACTTTTTTCCCTGCCATAATGCCCAATTATTTTTTTCCCTTCTGTTACATGGCCACCTTCTCATTTTAGATTTGCTCAGTTCGATTAAGACGAGTAAGTAAACTATCTTTCAATTATCATTTTTAAACCGTTTTACTGATTCATTTCCATTCTCCTTCCTTGACCTAGCACAAAAGAAATTAATTTAAACCTAGTGATTTATAAATGTAGCTTACTTTTTAAATACATGTAATTAATAACAGGGAGAGAAAAAATGGCTTAATTGTGAGATATTTATAAACTGCTGCAAAAGATCTGGTGAAAGATGAGTTTGGGAAAAACATATGTGAGTTCTGTGTATTTAATTTCCATTAATGTGGCACATTTTGGGCTAGTTGCACGGCTCCTACCTCCTACCTTTGGTCTTCAGGAAATACTTGCCTAAGTTTCCCTGATGCTTTCTCACCAAGCTCTACAGCCTTTTTACATTCTTCTAGCAGGTCCCGGACACACCCATGTTTGTCTGGATATAGTGTTATTTCCTAAGAAATGACAAGATGAAATAAATGCTTCAGAGGAAACATAGGGGTGCTATAACCAATTTTGCTTGAAGACAGAAAAAAAAATGCAGTCGCTGTCCTCACTTGTCTCTAGCTTGCCCACCACCTCTTCTTCCCAACGGATGGCCCCTAATTTGTAGATTCCCAGAAGGCCCAACCTGGTCCTACCCAGCATTGAGATGAGTTGGAGAAATGTTAATTACTGAAATGTTGCCATTTACAGTAGGGCTCTTCAGGAAACCATGCCCCGAAAGGCCATCTAAAAAGCCTTCCCAGAGCTCCAGAGTAAGGAGAGGAAAGCGGGCTGGTCCAGAGCTGACCAGGGGCCTTCTCTGTAGCCCTCTTCTGATCACTTCCACAGGGATGAGTCTCTGTAGCCCATGCCTCAAATTTCCCAATACTGGTGAGGCTGGAAAGTGAAAGACTTGGGAACCAAACAGGTAGGGGCGACCTGGAGCAACAACCCAACTAAGATGAGATTTGGCAGCTCAGAATTTAAATTCCTCAAGACAGGGCTTAGCAGCACAGATTTAGGGGGAAAAAAAAAAGTGGCTGAACAAGTATTCTGCTGGGCAGAGCATAAGAAAAGAAGCTGGACTGGCCGTTACTAGCAGCTTCAACACTCAGAGCACAGCAGAGGCAGGCTGACTGGCCTCATCCAGGCCTGGCCCAAGCAGAAACGGTTTTGCATTTTTGTTTGAGAGAGACAATGCCCTGGGAGGACAAGTGGCAATGTACAAACTCCAAGGGTGCCCATTCAGTAAGAAAACGGTCACTGCAGGATTCGAGCAACTCAACATTGCTATTTCCCCAAAGGCTTCACTCAGCAGGAGGAGGAGGAAGGTGGGAGAGACGACAAGCACCAGTTCCAAGCTTCTAACTGTTGGGCCTTTGCTTTCACACTAGAGCACTTTCTTTTTGCTGTTATAGTTTCCAAGGTCTGGGTATAGAAACAGAAAGCAAGCGCCAAAAAAAACAAAAATTCATACCATGTAAGAGAACTTACCTCTTCCCTAAATTGGCTGTTTAACCATATACACTTAAAACTTCGCCTGTTTTCAAAGTCTGTGATTTTCATTTTAAGCTATTAAGAAAAGAGAGACACATTTTAGAGACGCTTCCATAAAAAACCCAGGCCTTCTCTTTATTACCCACAGTTACGTTAATTGGGGCGCATACCTGCTGATAGTAAAGTTTCTTAGGTTGTCTAGGCTTGAAGAATTGTAGAAGATCTCTTAAAGTACCTTCATAATTATGTCTAAGAGGATTACCTGGGCCATCCCTATAACTACACAAGAAAACAGCATATAAATAAATGACTTGTTTATTGGCCTACAACAAATATCTGTGAGTGAGCATAAAAGCAAACCACTGGCTTCTTAGACCTAGCCTTGACATTTGGGCCTGGCACTGGGCTTCACCGTAAGACCCCTGTTTCCCAAGACCTCAGCCCCTCTTGCTGTCCCACTTTAATCTTCTTGTCTACAATGGGGACATAGTCCGTGGAGGGGCGGGAGAGACTGACCCAGCCGGACACATGGGAGATGCGGTGATGATGTGTCTAAAGTGAGTCTGGTTTTAGATGAGGCTATCGGCTATCAATTATTTTGAAATCTTGCAGTAGTGTGGTCAGGATGTGAGTGGTGACAATTCTATATCTGGAACTAAGCAAGAAATGGAATGTCATGTGAAGTGACTAGCTACTTATTAAAATTAGTTCCAAGATGTTTCGATGACTATGGAGAAAGCATGCAGTAAAGAGCAAATGATGAGCAGCTATGACTATGGCTTACCCTTGAGACTTGAAAAACTGGAGTAACATTGGGTCTGTGTTCAGCCTCTGTGCAACTGTCTTTGCAACCTGGGAGAAGGAAAAGAATCAGAAGACAAACAGGAAGATGCCTGTTTTTGGGAAGAACTGAAATCTGCTCATTAGCTTTACATCTCACTGAAGTATGTGGTTAAGTTAATGAAGAAATTAAATGAACAGCCTGAATTTAAATTCCTCTAGAAATGTACTAGATAGCAGGAATAAACTCAATTCCTTAGTTTATCACCATAGGACTAGCATATCTATGGTTTTCACTTAACAGTGAGGACTTTATTTTCTGATGGTTTCTGATGATTTTAGTCTGTAAAGATCACACAGAGGGCCTGTTACAACTAAAGTAAAGGAACTATTAAACTATTACCTCTTAAACCAAATTATGCCAGTGGTAGAGTGGATCTGGGGTAACAAAAGCCCAGACATGGTACCACTTCCATGGGAAAGGAGTGAAAAACAAACAAAGAGACCAGTTCTGGTTCTCATGTTGATATCAGCACCAATCCATGGAATTTCCCCCCCAAATAGGGGGGATCAAAACCAGCTCCTTCCGAATCAAATCCATTAACGTTTCTTTAGCAAGCATTTTAAGGAAGAAATTGATGATTCTGGTATGGACTCTTAAGGGAAAGGGGCATTTATTAAATACCTGAAAATAATTCATTCTATTGGATAACGTAACGACAAAACCAGGATCGTTAGGAATTGTTTTATCGCAGAAAATGACATCAACACGGTGGTAGAGGTCTCTGAAATATTCTTTTGCAGTGGGTAATTCACTGTTATCATTTTCTGGGTCATCCCTGAAAACAAGATAATTTACAGATTAAATATGAGCCGACACTAGAAGGTAAATGGTGAAAAAGGCATCATTTCCTAAACGACAATGACACCAGCAGGTTCTTTGGGATATAGAGCCAGGCCCACGTTTCAGGCTGTCGGGGCCCAGCCCTGGCTAGCTCTGTGGACAAGGCCGAGAAGGGCAAATATGTACAGAGGACTCACCGTGTGCTGGGCACTGTGTGAAACGCCTCACTGCCAAAACAAAAGAAAAACCCGAGCTAACAGCACCCTCTCCTTTCTCACAGGTGAGGAAACAGCTTCAAGATAAGATGCCCTGCCCGCCAAGCTGGCCCGTGAAGGAGCCCACTTTCCTGTCCAGGAGGTAGTCAACTACTCAGGGCTTTCATGTTAGAAGAGCAGCACTGAATACTCGCTACGCCTAAAATATTTACTCTCTGGCCCTTTAAGAAAATGTCTGCTGGTCCCGCACTGTGACCAAGGTGGCCATGCCTGGCTCCTGCCTCCTCACCCCATAGTGTGGGTTTGGACCACCTGCCAGAGGCTCCAAGGGAAGGAAAAGGCCAAGAGCAACAACAGGCCCTTTAGGATACTGAGCGTCAAAGACCGCAGGCAGACTTGTTCTGCCTGAAGACAGATTTAAATGTATTACCTGAATAGGTATATTCATAAGGAACTATGTATCTTTTAAAGGAAGGGACTCGAATTAGCTATCCCATAGACTGTTCCCACCATGCTCACAGTAATCATGCCTACTGTAGACATTTCTAGAAAATAAGAGCAGTGAGTGATACAAAATGAGAACCACCCGTAATTCTAAAGCCCAGAGAATCCAACTTGTCACACATTTTGAGATTCTTCAAACAAAATGTGGCACAGGGTCAAGACAATTTTGTTTCTTGGTTTCAAGACTCATGAAAAAAAGTCTGCCATCAGCACAAAGTGATAAAATCCTTCAAAAAACAGTACATACTTCTGAAACACTATAATGTCACCATCCATCAGTTCATCAAGAGCTTTATCAAGAGACACATCATAGTCCTGAATTCTCTCTGTTAAATTCGGTTTAACTTCCTGTAGTGAAAGACAGGCAAGAGTTACAAGGTTTGGCTAATGCTTGATATGGCCACCATGTACATATGTAATTTACTCTTCTGGGTATTTTCTCTACACCCGAGTCTACCCACCCTACATTTTTAGTTAGTTAAACTGCTAATGAAAAATATTAATACCTAGAAAAACATTATACTCAGGGATCCTAAATAGAGACCAAAAATGTACATAAAATGGGACACTCACCCGAGATTGCCCAAGGCCTCTAAAGGTCACTGTGGCCTTTAGGTGGTAACAAATTCAGCACTAGCTTACCCCCCCGCCCCCCACTAAGGACGTGATGATTGTGGAAAGATAAACCATCCAAACCTCATAGAGGATAAGGCTAGTATCTTGGATAAATCCTGCTCTGTCACACATAACTGGGAGCAAGTCACCTAGGATAAAGAAAAGAATAAAAACATCCATCACTGTAAAACCTACAGAGAAATTTTTGCTAAAGCAAAATCTATTTCGAAGGCAAGTGCAGTGAAACTTACGTATTTTACAGGATATTGGCGTATAGATATGCCCACAGTAATTCAAGCTCCGTGTTTTTGGATCATACATCTTCAAAAATAACATTACATCATCTACAAGGTAAAGCGGTTTTGTTAGGATCTTAACACTCAATGCAAAAAAAAAAAAAAAAAAAAAAAAAAATTAACAGTAGAGTTCAGTAGCTCAGTGACAATGAAAATGACAGATTAAAGATCATCTCCAAACATCCAACCCACGGAAAATGTTCCATTTGAGGCCGTAGAGATAGTGTGTGTGGAGAACTGAGGAATCCTAGTTTCAAAATCTGGCACTAACTATAGCTAGTTAAGCATTACCGTGGAATGTATGCCGGTGGCTATGTCCTTGCCAGAGAAGGGACCATCGGCAGCAGTAAAAATCTTTAGCTGTTTGGCAAAGAGCAGAATTCACTGGCCTTTCTGGTTTAAATAAAGCTTTATTGGAACACAGGCAGCCTGCTCATTTACATGCTGCCTCTGGCTGCTTTCATGTTCCAGTGGCAGAGACCATATGGCTAATTCAGATGGCCTAAAATATTTGCCATCTGGCCTTTGAGAGAAAAAGTTTGCGACCCCTGCTCTCCATCATCTATCAACCGTAAGGGAGACCAGAGTGATGAGCAAAACGTGGGGGGCCAAGGTCAAAGCCGTGACATCTGTGATGTCTCAACGCAGCTGCTGCCTCCTCCTCGG
Source organism: Cabassous unicinctus (assembly GCA_029593785.1). Taxonomy (NCBI): domain Eukaryota; kingdom Metazoa; phylum Chordata; class Mammalia; order Cingulata; family Chlamyphoridae; genus Cabassous; species Cabassous unicinctus. The sequence goes on along the minus strand of JAQZBX010020940.1, from coordinate 16,298 downwards.
CTCACGGCAGACACAGCCGCAGACAGCCTGGTTCTGCTGTTAGAAAGCCCTCCCCAAGCGCAGCGGGGACCTGAAGAGCAGCACGGCCTTGCCACAAGGGGTGCACTACTGAACCTGCGTGTGCAGGATGTGCATCCAGTAACGCAACTGGATGCTCTAAAGGAGCCAGGCATTTTGTGGGCACTTACGATCTTTATCAAACTTGGGTAATGTTGCGCCACTAGCGGCCAGCTCAGGATCAACTGTTTCCAGGAATATTGTCCAAGGGTTTTCGTTATCACTGAGTTCAATCATCTATTTCCAAAAGAGATGCTAATTTTAGAAGATGTTCAATGGCTTAGGTGACAGAGTGAAAATTATACTTTGGTACTGCAGACAATGTCCAATTCTAGTTAACTGGACCAAAAGGGAAACGAGTTACGCTAACTGCGGTGAGCAAAAAGCCTTCCACATAGTTCCAAACCATCAACAATATTTACTGTTTTATTGCCGTCGGCTTCATTATCTAACATTGCTGGCCGTTTTGTTCCATTACTCCTTGCTTGCATGGGCCATAATCGAATTTGATCTTGTGGAAATCCCTGAAAAAATTAACAAATTAATTATGACAAAACCAGCTCACACCTTAATCTTCTATCACTGACAATTCTGTGAGTCGAAGAGAAAACCACCATCACAGCTCTCGTTACTTATTTGGACGGGGACCCAAGTTCTAGGATGACCAGCCTCAAAGTACCCATTTACACCCCTTCCCCAAGAAACACAAAAGGAAAAGGTGAATATTCACATTCAACTTCCTTCTTTGCAGATTGATTTAAAGATTAGGTCAAAAGGGCAGAAAACATGTCCTTTCTGAAATCGTATAGATTTACCTGTATGAGTCAAGAGCTCAGTATTTTTCTTACACACACACACACACACAACTCAGACAGGAAACGTCCCGGGGCCACTGTCCTCACTTGTACCCGGAATCCGCAAACTCCCTGCTGCAGAGCCCATCCAGGAGCCCCGTTTTAGTTACAGAAGGGAGCAGAGGCTCAGGAGCCCAAAGCAGAGGCCACGGGACGGCTATACTCACCATGGTCTGGGAGAGGCTCTGGACAAACTCCGCCAGAGAAGAGTTTTTCAGCACTTTGAACACAGTGTACTTCACTTTTTCTTCATCATACATATCATTGCCTTGGTGTCCACAGAACTGGTCCTCTGCGACTATCTAAAGATATGCATTGAAACACAGGACCGTTTCCAAGTGGCATAAAAATAAAATGAGACCAAGACTGGGTTTGAAGAGAAAAATGCTAAAAACAAGTAGTCTTTTATTTCAAAGAAACCTCTTCAGATCAAAGTATCATAAAATGAAGAGAACGAAATCAATTACTTATTCAGAAATACAAAAGCCTGTATTTTTAAACTACAATCTTGGCAACCACCCATTATCACCTGTAAGCATTAGCTAGATATCCACCTGCAGGTGCTCTCCAATATTTGCAAGCCAGGATGCACAACGTACCTCTTGTCCAGAGAATTCACCTTGTTAAAACGATTGTTTCTTTAGTGTTTCTTAAAACAGCAAATCAAGAGGTGACCCAAAATCACCTGAAATGAAGCTCCTGTGACAGAACTCTCCTTGCTTTTCCAGTCTGTCTGGAATTCCACTTCCTCACCTTGCACCTGCCCAGCCAGATTCTGCTCTTCCTCCAAACTTGAGCTCAGGTTTCCTACTTTACACCTTCTTCCACGGAAGACCTCACTTCTCTAATCCCCTTTGTACTTTTTATAAACAGAACACACCATTTATCACTGCTCTGTCTACGAGACAGAGCAAATCTTGCTCATACGCAAATCCTTACTACTGAGTTGGTGTGTAAATTCCAAATGGTCAGGTCAGGGAATTGGTCTTAACAGCCCCTTAGGAAGTGCCTGCCAGTTGACCAAAGAGGCCAGATCCTGAAAATGGTAAGAGAGCTACCCAGCGACACCTGGGGCGCGAGCAGCCCGACCTGCTACCAGCTGGCCGGGGAACTGACCAGCTCGGCCAAGTGCTGCTGCCGCTTGACCCTCCACAGGGCCCCGGGAGGCTCACCTGCACCTGCATGTAGAGGTGGGCTTCCTGCCGCTCCTTCCGCTTCTGAGCCTCCATCCTCTTCTCTTCCTGCAGTCGTTCCACCAACTGCTGAGGAATATCATGGTCTGTGACAGCTTGTAAAACTTCACCTGCAGTGACAAATGTGGCTTCTTTCACTGTTTGGCGGATTCTATTTTCCCCTCACTAGAAGGCCCCAAATTCTATGCCATCACTGATACAGTAGTCTATGTAAATAAAATTACTTGGTACCATGAGTCCACATCAGAATCCACAAGCCCGATCCAGTCTGTTTACAATGTTGTGAATAGAGCAGAATAGGCAGAAAATGTACGTGGACGGGCAATATGCTCCGGCCCATCGCAAAGCGGCACAAAATGCCTAGGCAGTGGAGGGACTCCAGGTACAACTGTCAGAGCTCACCAGGGGAATGAACACAGAAACCAATGCTACTCACTCAGCTTTGACTCCCTGATATAAACTAACATATACGCATTAGTGCAGTGTCGGACAGACAGGTCATCGTCGTGACCCCCGTAATTGTGCTCGATTGCTTCTTCTTTAGTGCACCTCGACACCACGTCGTCATCAAATTTACACCACTGCAGAGAAAAGCAACAAGACCGTGAAAAGCGCCCGGCACCACAAGGTGGCATTTTCCTACGATGCGTCAACTGAAGACGTGGACACTGCGCCCGCCCTCCCTCCCAGCAAACTTCAGCACTCCTGTCTTGCCCACTCAATGTTCTCTGGAGCTGCTAATACCCAGTCGCTGGCAGCTCTGGTAATCTACTCAAGCAGGTCACTTTCACTCAGGCTCCATCGACTGATGCTACCAACTCCTCAAGGAGTTAAGAAAGCCCAATGAGAGCACATACAGCTCAGCTGGTGAAACCAAAGTCTCACGGTGTGGTTACAAATTAAATGAGACGTTTCATCCTAGCCCTGCCACTACTGCTCTGGCAAGGGTCTGACAGCATAGCTTGTAAGTGCTAGTTATCGTCCAATCTTTCCAGGTCTTGGGTCAACCCAATTTAAATGGAACTGGCTCTATCCTACAGGTAGAAGTGCTCTTCGCCGTGTTTAAGAGCCGCCTGGGGCTCTGGGGATCCGTCTGTCCAATTCCCTTAGCAGGGGCTGGGCGGGACCCTGTGGGCTTGGACACAGACCCCGAGACCCTCACCTGCCAAATGGGTACGACATCCTGTGCGCTGCCCACACTTCCAGGGCTTGGGGTGCCAGACTGAATGAGGACCATGTGAAAAGGAACAATGCAGCAGCACACGCAGAGCTGACAAAGGGGCATGCAATCAGCGCTCTCCTCTAGCCAGGCCAGGGCGAGACTGGACCACTATTCTGTTATTACTAATAAGCTGAAAATAAGTACCTCCTATCAGTACAAAGGCATCCCGTAGGGCCCAAGGCTCACTATTCAAAAAGAGATGCCCGCGTAACGTACACCTCCCTGAATGTCTACTGTTCCAGTGTCAGCAAGGACGGGGGCAGGACACAGCACAGGATCTAGCAGCCAGAGAACACAGTACACATCAGAGGCCATGGAAGAACCCTTACGGAACAAGTCCGCCAAGCCGGAACAGGAGAAGGCTGGTGTTCAGCTTCCAAACGAACCCCACTCTCCCCCACGCTGGCACTCACCTTGCCGTCCCCTTTGGGGTTCAGGTAGACCACATAGTGTCCACCGTGGTTATCGCCACTGTGAACCAGGACTGCGTGGAGAATGTAATTTGCAGGGTCCTTAGGATCTGTTTTTTGCAAAAATTCATCAAGTGGTAACTGTTCAGGGAACTCAAACCTATTAAAAGACATTTTTAAAGAAATCCAGCTTTCATTTACACGTAACACTTCACCTTTGGGCTTTACTAGAGTAAGGCCTTCTATTTAATGGCTCTTCCTTCCTGGGAAAAGCATGCCTTGACTTGGAGGGCCCTCTCAACTATTCCTGAGCTGGCCCCTATGTACTAGAGCAAGGTCACTGGTCACATGCCAACTGGGACTCTTGAAGCCTGATTTTGGGAAAAAGGCCTAGGAAACAATAGTATCTCTAACAAGAGTTTTCAATTCAAGGACGTTATACCACAGCCTGTCTTGTTGTAAACACAGTCAAGTTTCTAGGATAAGAGCAATTCCCAGTGCACTGACGAAGGGTTCCGGAGGCCCAGGAGCCAGCCAGCTAAGGGTAAGCCATAGAGTGGAAACACAGGAAGCGTAAAAAGCATCACCACCCCGTGATTTCTAAAGAAATCCTGAGCTTCCTAGGTTCTGGGTTCTTGCTTCATGGGCAAGTTTAACCCTCAGGGTGTCAAATCAAAAGGCCTTCAGAGGTGAGCAAGGAAGGGGAGGCAGGGGAGGTGGGGGCCACAGTTGTGTGCAGAACACACAACCCCCCCCAAGGGGGCAGTGTCACCAGATCTTCTGATTTCTTAACACATGCAGGAAATCTAGATTTTTATGTGAAATCCAGTGATTCTGAAATGGTTCGGACTGCTTCTTAAATATTCCTTAAATAAACGACGAGAACGGGGAGCAAAGACCTGCTGGCGGTTCAGTCCTTTGATCTGAAGGGTGACTGGCCAACATCTGTCCTGCACAAAGGCAGTGCATAGACTCCTCGGGGAAACATTCTGTATTCTAAGCTAGATAGAGCAGTGTGTGATATCACTATTATCTGCTATTTTAAACCACCTGGAACGTCAGCACACGCACACAGCTACTTTGGCATTCTTGAAAATTCTAGCACATTCAACACCAACGGAAAGATGGTAAAATTTTGGAGAATCCTATTTAAACAAATATACCACCATCAATCCACATCTGAGGTAACATCTACATTCTGGCCACGATCAAATTTACCAGACATCCTGGTGAATGCAAAAGCCGTGGTGGAGAAAGGGCCCTATCTCCATGACGGTAACCTGCCACAGCACAGATGGGGCTGGGGGCAGGTAGAGTGTCCTGTAGAGGGAGAAGCCCCCTGGGAGGAGCGGCCTCCAGATTCGCTTAAGTGAGATCACCCCTTTCAAATGACAGTTCTTGGGAGACACCTAGGTAGAAGGATGACTAAATATATCAGAGAAGGAAAATGTAGAGACTGAACAAAGCACTGAGGTTAACCCCCTAAAATCAGGATCAGGAGTGAATCTTAGCTTTTACATTTCACGATAGATTACCTATCATTGATCTTGATATTTTGGTCCGTCTGAGGGTCATACATGAATCTCATCAGTTGTAGATGTAACACTGGTGGCAATGTTAGGAATTTCACACCTTTCTCTGCTTCCTGAACATTGAAAAAGAAATGCAAATTTAGTTCACCTCTACTTATTATTTGAAGCAATGAAAGCAGCAGTGTTTCAGCAAGTTTGGGACGTGTTTGGGACCCTCTGGCGGGGAGAGGCCAGGGGGGTTAGGTACCCACCCAGAGTGCCTGTAAAATGTTTTGTTGAGGTCTCTACTCAGTTTCTTTGCTATTTAAAATAATACTGCAATAGCATGCCTGTGAGAGATTTCCTCTTACTTGGACAGTTCTCTCTTGATGTCCACAACAGAGAAGAATTAAGTAAATGAAAATTTAGTCATGTACAGTGGTCTTTGTCATTACATATTGTGAAGAAATAAGGAGAAACACGCACAAAAATTCATTTAATGGAAAAGCTGAAAATCATGACTACAACAGTTAGGTGCGATGGGGGATGCCCGTGAAGCACCTGAGCGGAGGCAGTCCAGGTGAGTGGCCATGGGCTGGGAGCTCAGCAGCAGCAGCTACCTTCCCTCCAACTCCTCCTCGGGACATTTCCACCCAAGCAAAACCCAAGGGGCACGTGTTTTGGAGTGCATTGCTTACTGTTCAATCTGCTTTGTGAAAAATGTTCTGATTCAGACATCAGTCAGGTCCTTTCACCAACCAACACGGCCTTTCCCCAGGGACTGCTTGGTCTCTGTGCTACTGGTTGCCTCCCGCCCCCTTCTTCTGAACAAAACCTTCTCGGGAAGGAGCCCTGCCTCTACTACGCTCTACAGCTCTCCACTGCTCTCTTCGTCTCTGCCCCATCTCAACCAACTCTCTTTTTTGTTCACAAACCTAAGCCCCTGGGGGTAATCTCAGCCATTTCCCAGCCATCGGGACCTGCTTCATCACGTCTGATTCACAACTGCTGTTCCAATTCCAAGCTTCCTTTTGCAGTTAACCCACGTGCTAGTACCTGCTAGAGCTACCACCTGGAGGATCAGCAGCTATGCCGAGGGACACCTACTTGGCAACATTCTTTGAGCTGCATGAGCCCATTTAAGAGGACAGGATATTTCTGGCAAGATGAAAACAAAAACCCAGGAACCTACTCCACACAAAGGAATGGTGGTTCTTTTTGTTTTGTTTTGAGGTTCAGGGGCCACAGACTGAATCCGGGACCTTGTATGAGGGCAGCCAGTGCTCAACCACTGAGCCACATCAGCAACCCTTCCCCGCCCCCCCATTTGTTTTGCTTGTTTGTTTTTGTATTTTTCTAGGAGCACCGGGAACTGAACTCAGGACCTCCCATGTGGGAAGCAGGTGCTTAGCTGCTTGAGCCACATCTGCTTACCAAAGGAATGGTGTTTTTAAAAAATTCCCAAGATAAAATTATTCTTTTCCTTTACCACCGACCACTGTCCATGGAGCCTACAATTCTAAAATACATATTGCTTACCCAAACCCCAAAATATCCAGAGTGGATAAGACAAGTCTGTGAGTTGACCTAAATGTTTTGTAGACACACCTAGCTGCCTGTTTTGATTAATGTTTGCAAAGCAGCTTTCTGATCTATAGAGCTTGGTGTACTGAGTGGCCTGAGCAGGCAGACAAAGCTGTGGCCCAAGCAGAACAGACATGAGCAGCTCCACCAGCTGAACCAGCTGAATGACTAGTCAACACTGACCCCCAGGCCAGCGGGCCAGCCTGACCCACACCGGGTCACTCGTGGCCCATCACGTTCTCGTTTACCAGGATCACTGCTCTGCCTAGAGCCCAGAAAACAAGCAGGGTCACCAAGCATCCATTGAACAAAATCCCCATTCTAAAAGTCAGGGTCCTTAGAAAATCATAATTGTGCCATTTTTTTTTTTTTTTTTTTAA
>JAQZBX010020939.1:15183-32744 GCA_029593785.1 Cabassous unicinctus | reverse complement strand
TTTTTCTATCTGTTATTGATTTTAAACTTCATTCCATTATTATCAGAGAAAATGCTTTGTATAAATTCAATCTTTTTAAATTTATTTAAATTTATTGAGACATATGACATATCCTGGAGAAGGATCCATGAGCACTTGAAAAGCATGTATATCCTGCAGTTTGGGGAGTGTAATGCTCTATAAATGTCTGTTAGGTCTAGTTCATTTATCATATTAGTCAAACTCTCTGTTTCCTTATTTATCCTCTGTCCAGATGTTTTATCCAGTGCTGAGAGTGGTGTGTTGAAGTGTCCAACTATTGTTGTAGAGATGTCTATTTCTCCCTTCAGTTTTGCCAGTGTGTGCCTCATGTATCTTGGGGCACTCAGGTTAGTTGCATAAATATTTATTATAGTTATTTCTTTTGGTGAATTGTCCCTTTTATTAATATATAATGACCTTCTTCATATCTTATAACAGTTTTGCATTTAAATTCTCTTTTGTCTGATATTAGTATCACTACTCCAGATCTTTGTTTATTACTATTTGCATGGAATAGCATTTTCCAACCTTTCGCTTTCAACTGATTGTATCCTTATATCTGAGGCGACTCTTGTAGACAGCATATATATGGCTCATTTTAAAAAATCCATTCTGTCAGTCTATGTCTTTTCATTGTGGAATTTAATCTATTAGCATTCAATATTATTACTGTAAATGCATTACTTCATTCATTTTATCTTTTGGCTTTCTGTTGTCATATTTTACTATTATCTGTCTTTTTACCCTTTAAGTTACCCTAATAATCTTAATTTCTACAATCTTCTCCAAGCGTCTTGCCCTTGCTGTTTCCTTTCAGGCTGTGGCACTCCCTTTAGTATCTCTTGTAAATCTGGTCTTTGGGAAACATACTCTCTCGGTTTTTGTTTTTCTGTGAAGATTTTAAACTCACCCTCTTTGTGAAGGACAGTTTTACCAGATAGAAAATTCTTGGCTAGCAGTTTTTTTTTTCAGTACCTCAAATATATCATACCACTTTCTTCTCACCTCCATGGTTTCTGATGAGAGATCAGCATATAGTCTTATTGAGATTCCCTTATATATGATGCATTGCTTTTCTCTTGCTGCTTTCAGAATCCTCTCTTTATCTCTGGTATTTGTCATTCTAAATAATAGGTGGTTAGGAGTAGCTCTATTCTGATTTATTCTGTTTGGGGTGTGTTGTCCTCTCTTGGATACTGATATTTATGTCTTTCCTAAAGGTTGGGAAGTTTTCAGTCACTATTTCCTCAAATATTCTTTCTGTCCCTTTTCCATTCTCTTCTTCTTTTAGGACACCAATCACAAGTATGTTTGTGCATTTTCCATTGTCATTCAAGTCCCTATCCATTTTTCCATTTTTCTCTCCTTCTATTCTCCTGTTTTTTCAAGATCAGATGCTCAGTCCTCCAAGTTACAAATTCTATCTTTAATCAGTTCAATCTGCTTTTATGTGCCTCTAATATATTTTTAAGTTCATCCATTGTGTCTTCCATTCCCATAAGCTCTGTTATTTTTATTTGCAGGCTTTCAAATTGTTCTTTATGCTCACCAGTGTCCTCTTAATATCCTTTATCTCTTTAGTCATATCTTCCTTCAACTCCTCTAATTGATTTAGGAGATATGTGTCATTATCATTGATTAGTTGTCTTGAATCTTGTATCTCATCAGGATTTTTGGTTTGTTCCTTTTGCTGGGCCATTTCTTCTTGTTTCTTAGCATGGCTTGTAATTTTTGGGCTGATTTCTAGGCATCTGGATATATTGGTGAATTTACTCTGATAGTCAATTTCTCTCTCTTGCTTAGTTTTGTTTCACAGCTCTTCTTTGATTTTTGGTTCAACTTATTCTAAGTCTTTAAAATTACTCAGCTTAAATTATCGAAATTGCGCCAGGGAGTCACTAATGGGGTGCAGACCTCCAAGGGGACTGGGACAAGAGACTCCTAAAACCAGTTTTTTTTCCCAGCAGTTTCCTGTCCAGCCAGCAGATGACACTCTCCTGGTCTCTAGATCCCCAGAGCAGCTCCTTCAGACAGCTTTTTGCCCTTCCTCAGTTGTTTTTGTGAGATAGTTGAGCCCTGCCTACCTACTCCAACACTGTCTTCCTGGAAGTCCCTTGATTGGCTTTTTAACAATGGGAATTTACTAGCTCACAAGCTTACAGTTTTGAGGCTGAGAAAAATGTCCAAATCAAGTCATCATCAAATTAATGCTTTCTTCCCAAAGACCAGCTGCCAACAATCCTGGACTCCTCTGTCACATGGCAAGGCACATGGCAGCATCTGCTTGTCTCTCCCTTCTCTCCCAGATTTTGTTGCTTCCAGCTTCTTGCTTCCATGGCTTTTTCTTTCTTTGTCTGAATTTCATTCTCTTGTAAAGGATTCCAGTAAGAGGATTAATGCCCACCCTGAATGAGGTAGGTCACATTTTTTTGAGTTAATTTTTTATTTTAAAAGAAGCTTTAGATTACATAAATGTTACATCAAAAATACATGGGATTCCCATATACCCCACCCCCTCCCACAATTTCCTCCATTAATAACATCTTTCATTGGTATGGTACATTTGCTACAATTGACGAACACATTGAAGCATTGCTACCAACCATGGACTACAGTTTACATTGTAGTTCACGCTTTGCACTGCACAATCTCATAGCTTTTGACAAAATGTACAATGGCCTGCATCTGTCACTGCAATGTTGTGCAGGACAATTCCAACATCCCCAAAGAATCCCATGTTACTCCTACTCTTCCCTCCCCCACACCAGAACCCCCAGAGGCCACCACCATTATATCAATGATACAAGTTCTTCCATTGTTAGAATAATCACAAGTCTACTTAAATCCATAGTTGCATTCCCCCATAATGTCCATTCATGCCTCAATCTTGAGGATTTGGGGATTGTGGCCCACTCTGCCTCTGATTGAGAGGGGGCCCAAATCCTGTGGGGCAGATGGATGGAACTGTCTTGCTTGCAGTTGTAGATACTCTCTGTTTCTTGGGATGGGCGTTTTCCATCATTATCCTTTTGTTAGTTGTCTTTGGTGAGTCCAATGAACTGGAAAGTAGTTGCTATAACTCTTCCTGAGATTCAGGGCTCAACCAGCATAGGAACAGACCAAAGATTTAAGTCTCTGGGACATATATTTAACGAGTATAGTGCTAATTATAGGTTCAAATAAAAGGGGCAGAAGAATCATGTGTAGGGAAATTGTGAGTCTAACTCTGTTACACTGGGGAGCATATATTCAAAATAAGGCAGTGGGTCATATGTTAACTTAAGATCCTACTCATCCAGAGATCCTACTTACAATGGGTCCACACCCACAGGAATGGATTAACTTTAAGAATGCACTTTTTGGGGTCCTTACACCTTCAAACCATCACATGGGGAGAAATACCTCTCACCCAGATAAGCTGTGGCCCATAAAACTATCTTAATTACCCCCATGGCTATGTGTTTATCCTGCTACCCTCGTGGAGATATGCATCTCATTGCAAGTCTCCCCATGATGCACAGTGGAGCCCCATGGACAGTAACCCCCACATCACATCATAGCCACCAATAAAAGAGGAGATACTGACCCCTCTGCAAATCACCATAGGTTTTCATCTCCCTTTGGCAGCTTTAGCCCAGAAGGTAAAGGAGAGTTATCCCAGTCTATCCTTGATTGGCTGAGGGAAGTCCACAGTAAATTTTGAAAGAACTACATGGAGATGCAGAATCAGTAACTGCAAGACAACCAGAATGAATCAGAAAACCACTGAGCTAATATTGATGAGGACTCACAATCATCTTTACTTTGCAGTTTGCTGCTGCCAGGACCAGGGAGAGGCAAACAAGGTGTGAAGGGTGTAAAATATAAGGAAATACCTCCTCTCAGGACACTGCTTGCTGACCTCTAGAAATTTTCTCCTTCCCCACCTCTCTCTGCCTTCAAGGGTCTCTTATAGTGATGGTGAACAATTGTAATTATTGGAAAGACATATTTATAGCTAATTTCAATGCTCTATCACTATGAAACAAACCACCCCAAAAGTGGCTTAAAACAACCACCACTTCATTTGCTCAGGATTTTGCACTTGGGGCTGGGTTCTGCTGGGTGTTCCTTTTGCTATCTTGCCAGTGATTACTCTTATGAACTGGTTGCTTAAATGAGAACTGGATGCCACTGCAAAGATTGAACTTCTCTCTCTCCATATTAATCCAAGTTCTCTCTCCACATGATCTCTCCGGCAGGGACTTCTAAAGATGGCTCAGGGAGCCCAAGAGGACAAAGCAGAAGCTGCCAGGCCTTCTTAATATTTATATCTGGATGAGGAAATTTCCAGGGCCAGCCCAGATTCAAGGGGAAGGGAAAACACAAGAACATGAATTCAAGAGGGGTGAGTTATTTGAGCCTAAAAAGATATAGACATACATTTTATATTTATACCTCCACAGAAGGGGGAAATACAATGAAGACAATAACCCTTCCCTCTTAATCAACAGAACTCCACATTACATATTCAAAAAATTTAAAAATCTCGGCTAACAGAGAGATCTATAATGTTTTCCTGTGCTAGGAACATATTATAACCACTTTATATATCCTAAATCATCTTGCAGTGACCTCTTTCAAATATATGTTATCAGCATTCCTTTCAAATAGCCTTTTTGAAATTTGCTACTTATACCTGCAAGCAATTCAAGGTCTCATCCTCTCTGCCTGGGTATCTTACTACTTGAGTGACTTTGGATAAATTACTACCCATCTCGAAGGACTGCACAAGGAAAAACTACATCACAAATGCAATGCATTAAACAAGTAGCTAACAGACAATATATACACACAATTAATGGTGATTGGTGTTGAAATGGCCCAATAAGAAATGATTGCAGCTATGTAAGCTACAATTTTAAAATGTAAAAATTAAGAGTAATCGAATCTCTATGGAGGAATTGTGGAAGATTTTTTTTTCTCTTAAAAAATGTATTTAATATGATTCTTATGTTATCTGTTCCTTGTTTATTACAATAATCACGAAAATGAGGTACTGGCTTAGCCATCAACATCTAATCAAATAAAAGATTATAATGCAAAGTGTGATTGTACTATCCAAAATACAGCAGTGGTTGTTGAAAAACTCACAGCTTTGGTGCTGAGTAATTTAAGATAGTTATTTACAACTTTCAATTCCTTAGCAACCAATCATTTGATCTGTGAATTATTTAAGTCCTTCTCTTGTATTTTAAGCCTGTCAGACTCTTTATTATAAGCAGCTCTGCCATCCTCAGGAGGCAGTCCTCAGGAGTGGAATTGTTGAAAAATTAGTTTTTGAAAGAGATTTGAATTTTGAATTGATTCTCTGTATTCTATTTCCACAAAAAATTGTTAAAGGTTGAAAGAATAAAGGGTCACTGTTAAAGCAAGAATGAACCTTAGAGATCACCTAATCCAAACCCTTATTTTAGAGATGAGGAAATGTGAAATGTTTTTCTCACAATGATGGAGTATGTTAGAAGAAAAGGCCACAGAAGAATCCAATCTCATAAATAATATATCACCACTAAGTTTTTAGTCCATCTGATCAATATGTGTTGAATGAAAGAAAGAAAAATTAGGAACTTCAAATATACAGTAAGGTAGTCCATCAAACAGTGGGAGGAAATGTGTGCTCTCATGGGCTTTACAAGGAGGGACAGGTACCCCTGGGCATTCTGAGTTATATGTAAGTATGGCTGCTTTTAAAAGGTAATCAATTTCCATTGATATGTTCAAATTCCCTACGTACCCTTTTCTAAAACTTGTCTGCCTGAGAACATTGGTGATGAAGGTCAAGTTTTCTTTTTATCATTCCCCTTTCACAACTGCATGATTGAGCTTCCCCACTTCCCAAAAGAAAGGCACCCCTCCTGCCCCATCTGATCATCCCTGGGTTACATTGCTCTGGGGTGTAAATCTCTGAAGTGGTCTTTGAAATATTCATGTGGGTGTTGAGAAAAGGATGTGATTCTCCCCACTGGTTACAAATCCATTGGCAACTTTGGTTTCTAAGTTTTTAGTTTTGATAAAAATAAAGAATGATGTAACCAAGGTGTCATCTGATAGGTCATTTTAAGTTCCTATTTGTGTTATATCATTGTGAGACCACATACCAGAGAAGCCATAAATTCCTAAATGAAACAGCCCCCCATTTTCCATAAGTGCATCTTAAAGTACATATGCACATTCCTAAGCATGATAACTCTCTATACTAGAACCACTCCTGTTACATATCAGTAAATTCAAAGAGACATATTTACAATATTTCAAATCCCAACTTGGCTTTGTGCCTTCCTTGTTCTTGCCTGATATAATCCCCTGTAACCTGCTGGGCAGTGTGGCATGCTACTCTGAACATCCTGCAGCCGCCCAGGACTAGCTTCCCGGTCTGTAAGTTCCCTAATAAGCTTGTATTATTTTGCTATATGGAGCAGCCTGCTTCGTTTTTCAGCCTTAAGTGTCCATCAGACTTTGGCAGAAAATATTCTGTAGTTTTATGGGCAGACAACTGGCAAGCCAGCCAGGAGACCAAAAATGAAACAAGCTGAGGGAAATGGGAATCTGCAGACAAGCTGTGGTTGGCAGGGGTAATTCCAGGGTGGCCTCCTTCCAGCATGTGAGGGGAGGCAGCCTGTTTTCTGTAACAATTTGACCTCAGGTGTGAGCATAGGGACACCCTGAAAACACCAGCTGGAGTGTTATATGTCCTGAAGGGAAACCTGCAGGACAAATGGAAATCACAAGAAAAGAAGCTATTGCTGCCACCACATGGCTATTGTTATGGGCAGCTGGATATGCTACCAAAGCCCAATTAAAAGCAGACGTGGAAGGAAGGAGATTAGAAGAGGTTTTAATGCTAGAAAATGATATTAGGTTAGCATATTCCAACAATGCTAATGTATTGGCAAAAAAGGTACAGACCCAAGAGGGACATGTACTGGCATGTAAAGTTGTGAATAAGCATGGAAGGTGGCAGCAGGTTCAAGTGGTTATCCAGAGGGAAGGCTGGGCTCTGAAGGTGTGAGATACATGGGAGAGGGCAGAAGAGGGAGAATGGGAAGAGGAAATTGAAAGTGAAGATAAGCCTGAACAAGCAAGGTCCTTAACTACAAAAATAAAAACAACCAGGGAAGAGATCCTTGCTCAGAAGCAGACAGAAATAAGGAACTATGCCCCCACAGAATTAATAGAATTAACTGAAAAAGTTAAACAAAAGGATTAAGAGAGTATAGCCACTTGGTTGCTAAGACTTTGGGATGTAGGGGGAGACAGTATTAAGCTTTCAGGAGTGGAAATGTCTAAAACGGCTAGCATAACTACACATCCCTCTCTTTGTCAGTGTCTTAACCAGGCACGGCAAAGACCTGATGGCATTCAAAATTTATTAGTATGGTGTATTTTAGCTGCAAGAGTGGCGTGGCTAATGATGGGGATGTGCCATCCGCAATAGGCAGATGGTCATCTGTGGAAGAATTATAGGATATAGTCAGAGAACTAGGAATGAAGCATGCAGTGTACGCTGAAAACTTTCGTGGACCTGATGATAAGCTGTTCACAGCTGGTATGAAGGACTGAGGGATATAATGATATCCTGGTATGGGACATTAGTAGCTATTCTAAGCCTACTAGTCAGCCAGGACATTTACCAGGTGGCACAGGCAGTAGCAGATGGGGGTTTGACAGAAAAAAATACCATCAAAAGGGGTAAGGAAAGTAACCAAAGAGACCACACAAGGGAAGGGGCAGGGGGGCCTGTACATGTAACCTGTAAACAATTATGAATGATTTGATTGCCCCAGACACCCCAATAGAAAAATTAGATAAACAACCTAATGCTGTATTAATCGGAATCCTGGCAAAAGCTGCCTAAGGAGAAAAAATATCAGCCTCTGCTTGCATCTAAATCTGTGCCACTGGTTATCACTCCCACAGCAGCCCCGGAGGATAGGAAGTCTGGTATAAGGGATGGATACCCACTAGCCTGGAAGACTAGGGGTGGAGTCACGGTCACCTGCAAGTACAGGCAACAGCGGGCGATCAGAGGCCTCATGTAGAGCTAGTTGCCCACTGGCCTCCAGCAAACTGTTTGCACGTTGTAGCCCTTATTGATACTGGAGCAGAGTGCACACTAGTCTATGGGAATCCCCGGAGATTTAATGGACCCCTAAAGGTGATAGATGGGTATGGGGGAAAAGCCATATGTGTAGTGCAAACTACCCTAATATTAGAAATGAGGTGCCTTACCCCCCTGGAAGTATATTTTATGTGTTTCTCCCATTCCCGGATACATATTATAAGACCTAGACCTTACCACCTCCACTGGTGAGTTTTGCCTTCATATTTGCATGGCGAAATCAGTTATGGGGGCGCTGCTCATTGGTCTCCAGGGCACCATCCTCCCCCCACAAGGTGTCACCATACCAAACAACATCTCCTCCTGGGTAGACATGCTGAAATCAGTGAAATGTTCAGAACTGGCCAGAGTGGGGCTTATACGACCCATTTAATAGTCCTGTATAGCTGGTTGAAAAACACCTGATGATAGTTGAGGAATAACAGTTGATCACTGAGAATCAAATAAGGTTGCTCCCTCCTATTCATACCACAGTGTCAAATATTGCAAAGCTTCTTGATAACTTATTGGCCCAGTTAGGAGAGTTCCATTATGTATTAGACTTGGCTAACACATTTTTCAATATCCTCCTAGCTGAAGATAGCCAAGATCAATTTGCATCTACATGGGGAGGGCAGCAGTAGGCTTACCAGGTTTCACCTGCATAGCCCCATCTATCATGGAATGATGGCAGCTGATCAAGCAAGATGGGAAAAGCCCCCAAATGTTGCTGTTTCACGATATTGACAATATTATGCTTACTTCTGATAGCCATTACAGTGCCTTTTAATGAGCCGTGATGAGCCATCAACGATACCAAGATCCAGGGGCCAAGAGAGTCTGTAAAATTCTTAGGGGTGGTTTGGTCAGGTAAGATGATGGTGGTTACGGCAGTGGTCATAGATAAAGTACAAATGTGTCCAACTGTAAAGGAACTGCAAGCCTTTATAGGCTTATTAAATCAATGGAGTCCCTTTCTACCCCATCTGGGTCAAATACTTTGACCATTATATGGATTGGTTTTAGAAAGGGGGCTTCAGACAGTAGCTGTTAGAAGGAGTCCAAAGAATTGGGTGATATGTCAAGAGTTCAGGCACTAACCCTCCAAATTAGTGCAAACTGCACAGGTTAAGGGCACAGTCCTCCACAAGACTGCTGACACCACTGCAAGTTTAGGGTGGTCCCAGGGCCACCCTCACTTCTAATCAACTGCCTGTAAAATCAGGGGTTCTCACTACCCCCTCAGATTCAATAATTTGCTAGAATGACACAGAACTAAGGAAAGAGCTGTACTTATGATGACCCAAAAGAAATTTTTAACAATTAGAACATTATGATCACAAGATAAAACTATGAATTTCAATTTTATATATTCTGTGGCAGAGAAGTGTTATAGCATGATCATAAAAACTTTTTATCACAATGCAATTCATTTCATAAAGCTTGAAATGTATTATACTAGGGTAAATTCTTCTGAGGGAGATATTGAATGAAAATAGGAGGTCAAGGACAAAAAGGAACAATATAAAATTTCCAAGTATAGAAGTCGTGTTTTTAGGTGAATTATGGTGGACATCAAGTAGTCATGGTATTAGTTTTCATTTGATATGTTTTAAAAAGTGATATAACAGTTTCTTTTGAAATGCCTATATTTGAAAAAAGCTAGAAATGACATCTTTTGAAACTAATTAAACTTATTAAGAATTTTAGATTTCAATTAAAATATACGGGAATACTTAATTTCATAAAATTTTGAAGGGATACTTGAAGAAAAATTTGAAGTTGACAATTCTTACCAGTCTAAGGCAGGGTATCTCAGCCTGGCACTATTGACGTTTTGGGTAGATGATTTTTTGTTGTGGGGACTGTCTTGAGATTTGTAGGATGTTTAACGGCATCCCTGGTCTCTACCCACTAGATGCCACAAGCACTCCCCCCCTCTTAAGTTGTGACAACCAAAAAATGTCCCCAGACATTGCCAAATGCTGCCCAGTTGAGAACCATTTGATTTATGGGTAAATCTATATAAGAAAATACTTTTCTTATCTTCTAGCCTCCATTCTCTTCAATGTCATGAGTTTCCCAGAAAACATTGACAGTGACCTTGGAATCCTTCAACCCTATTGTCTATTCTTCAAGCTTAAGAGAAGTGGCCAGGACAAGATGACTTATACCAGAACCAGTTCATTTATTTTTCCTGCCTGATCCTGGTAAGCATACAAGTTTGTGACCCGTGATGTAAACTGAATTCAGTTCTGATGAAAACTGAGAAATTTGAGCTTAGTACTACTCAGCACCAACTACCTATTTTAGGTCCAATATATTATATTAGCTACATGAACACACACATACACAATACTCCAACAGGTCCAGAAGAAGAGATTTCAGATTTCTTGAAGATCAGAGTTACTGATTCTTAAAAATTGGGACATTTTAAGTTCTTGAAATGTAATAGGTAGGGTAAGAAAGATTTTAAGCATCAATCAGGGCAAAGATATGCTTAAAAGTCAGCTTATGAAGGAAATGGTCTAAGGCTCAGTGTCTTCATTTGCTTGGGCTGCTGTAACGAAAGAGGCACACCAGTTGGCTTAAACAAAAGGAACCTACTGGCTCACACTCTAGGGGTCTAGAAGGTGCTGGTGGTGGCTCAATCCCTGCCTCTGTCACATGGTGATCTGTCTCTAGATCCTTCTCTGGCTTTTGCTTCCATGTCCAAATTTCCTTTGCTTATAAGGACTCCAGTCATATAAGAGTAAGGCCTGCCCTGCGTCAGTTTGGCCTCATCTCCATAGAATCTTAGAAGATACTATTTACAAATGAGTCCACGCCCACAGGAGTGGGGCTGAAGACCTGAACATGTCTTTATGGGGGAACATGATTCATTCAACCACAGTCAGGGAACCAAGTTGAAAAAGTGGGAGGGTGGCAGTCATCCTGCTATGCACATCCTGCAGATAAGCCAGCACCAGCTGGGTGGTGAGGTCTTAACTCAATAGCACAGGAAGGGAGAGCGTTAAGCTTCTACAGAACCCAGATGCTATGAGGCTACTTAGCACTGTTTTGTTTGTAAGGGGCTGTTTTCCTTGCAGCCTTATTTAACAACTGCAGCCTGCAAAGCCCATGAGAAGTACACTGGGAAGAAAGTAAGATCTTGGTTTGGAAAGTCTAGAGAAGCTAATCATCCAGGTACCCCTAAGGTTATGCGAAGAGTCAGGAGATCATATTTGATCTGAGTCTGCCCCCTATGGTACTGGAAGAAAAAAATTTGCTGCTTGGGGAGCCCAGAAGAGTCTAGTGTTTGGTTTCTCACTGGGCTCTGCCTACTGAAGACTGTCCCTTCCCCAACTCACCACTTTTAAAATTATGCCAAAATCATGGGGAGTAGATGTAGCTCAGTGGTTAAGTGCCTGCTTCCCATGTATGAGGTCCTGGGTTCAATGCCTGGTACCTCCTAAAAAAAAAAAAATTATACTAAAATCAAAAGCAGAGGTGGGGAGAATAAGAGCAGAGACTACTGAAATCCTCCCTCTGCTTGCTGGCTTCCTGTCTTTTCTCGTTCAAATTTTCATAACCTCAAAGGAATAAAAAGCAAATGAGTTATCAGGCTCACAATAGCTGTAGGAAAAGCTGTACTTCTATGATGTCCCATGCCACCATGTCACTGAAGGGAAGAATGCAGACCAAGTATCCAGCTGGGAGCAACATTACAAACTCAGGAATCACAACATTACAAAAGCAGGAATCAAAGGATCTTCTCCCTGCAGCAAAGCTCTCAATGCCTTAAAATGGGGAGAGATGGGATAAGCTATGGAAACACAGCCCTGAGGAAGACTGAGCTCATGGAAGAAACCAGCCTCTCTGCAACACAGGCCAAGTTATACCAAGACACTGGATGGCACCTTTTATTGAAAAGATCCTAAAATAGTTTACATAGTTTAACAAACATGGGCTGTACATTCAGAACCTTTGTCATTTTGTTTTCTTTCTCTCTCCAAGAAATACTTCTGCCTAAAATAGTTCTCTGGTTCTCTTGGCTTCTGTTAAAAATTCCAAAGAGCCATTCTAGAAGTGGAGGTCAAAAATGATTGCTTTTCGTGTGAAGTTTCTTAGAAGTATTAGAGAATGGTGCTGTATGAATCAAATGACCCAATAAATATGGAATGGCATGGCTATTATTATAAGTGAATTGTTAATGAGGGGAAATAAGGGACAATGTGCTTTATGCCCTTATAGTAATGATCAATGACTACATGAGATCTTAAGGTCTATAATACTTAAAGAAACATCTCAAGCAAAATGTCATGTAAAAAGGTCATTTGATTCATTAGTTGGTTTTCAGATCACACAAAACCTTAGGGAAATCCTTCAAGATGATGGTACAGAATGACTTAACTAGCAAGGTAATAATAATAAAAACCAAGAGGTAAGTTTATTACACAGCAATAATTAGCAAGAAAGAAACCATTCAGAAATTGCAAATAAATGTATGGAAAGCCCAGAAAAATAAATGTGTAACTCAGGCTTAGGGTAATATGATGGCAACTAGTATGCTCTATGGGGAACTGGAAAATGCTAACAATATCAACTTTTGAATATAAAAAGAAAGAAAGAAAATTAATATGCCAGTTAAACAAGCCGGGTTTCGCATGAGAAAGTAAGTTGCAACCCCTGTAATTAGCTCTAGCTTGTTCTCAGTCACTAGGGACTTCTACCCTAGAATTGGTCCCTGAATGAAATTTTTAAGGACAGGTTGCAAATAGCTTAGTGATTCAGGTCAATAAATATTTATTGAATTATGTAATTGAGGAGCATTGCTTTTACCCTTCAAAGAATTGCTTCCCCTGAATTGTACTGTGGCTTAGCTTAGAGAGATGAAAGTTATGAGAAAGAATCACATGGAATTCTTCATGCTTCCATTTCAGGGATGGTATCAAACAGTGTTCTCTTTACAAGGACCCTGGGGGACTGTGAATCATGCACCCTGGCATACTTATGTTCTTAATCTTAATCTGCATTCCTGTGGTGTGAAACCATTTGTAAATAGGATCTTTGAAGGTGTTATTTTTAGTTACGATTTGGCCAACTGAATCAGGATAGCTCTTAATCCATATTCCTGGAGGAGTCAGAGAGGAGGTCACAGGAAGAAACCAAAAGTTAGAGGAAACTGGAAGAGTGACACAAGGAGAACAGGACCACCATGCGACAGGAGGCAGACATCCAAGCCAAAGAATGCTGAGGATTGCAGCGAGCCAGTGCCAGAATGCTACAGACTTTGGAGAGAAAGCACTGTCTTGCTGACTCCTTGATTCAGGACTTTTGGCCTCTGAAACCATGAGCCAATAAATTCCTGGCATTTAAGCCGAGCCATTGTGTAGCCTTTGTCATAGCAGCTCCGGCAAACTAAGACAGACTGATAGAGAATTTCCTTTCAAATCTCATCTCGGAAATAGGAAAAACCTTGGATTTTATTATTTTACTCTTGGGCACAGAACTTTGTGGCTGCACAGGTTTCTCTCACTAATTTGGTTCCTAAAAATCTCACGCCAAGTTCTCAATTTTGCTTCTTTCCTTCCCTCACAAACTCCAGAGATCTTCCTAATGATTCTTCTACATGTTGATCTCCAGCTCAGGGTCTGCTTCCCAGGGAATCCAACTAAAACTGAGTTGCAGTCAGTGCAGGAAGGAAGGGAGGGAAGGATGGAGGGAGGGCATGGGGTGAAACAGAAGAAATATAATGTATTGATTTGAAGATGACATGATGGTAAATGCAAATGAATCTGCAGGAAAACTGTTAGGATTAATAAGTGAATTAAGCAAGTTTGCTGGATACTAGGTCAGTACATAAAAATCAGTTGTACTTATATAACCAACCATAAATAATTAGAACATAAACTTAAAATCAGACAAAACGAAACTAGATTATTTATGAACACACACATAAATAATAAAACCATAAAGAAAAGAAAAGAAATGATATACCATAAAAAATAAAAGACAGATAGTCTTTACATGTACGAGCCATGCCAAGATGCAAGTGGGGAGAACAGAGGGAGGGAGGGAAGCTTCTGCTTTTCTGCTAATGTTCTGTTTCTTGGCCTAGGAGTTTGCTTTATGCAAGTCTAAACCTTACGTTTAGGCTTTGATCAGTTTTTGGCGTCTATGTCATATGTCACAATACGTGACCATTGGCTTGTTGAACGTTGTCTTGTCATTGAATCCTAGAAACCCCTTGTGTCCCTTTAGCTCTGGTTTGGGAGTGCCCAGTGTGACAACGCATTATTCAAGCACCTTCTTCTTCTTCTTTCTTTCTTCCTAATTAGTTAGGAAAAGAAAAGCAAAAGAGTGGAACATTTTAGCCATTTCTGAATTTTATCCACTTAGGATCATTTTATCTTAAACAAAATCTCGTGTATCCCATCCAATGCTGTGTGGCAGAAGGCGCATTGAGCCTTTAGTGCCAGAGACCCAATCCCAGCACAATGCCAACCACTTTGGCTCAGTCCTCAATTTCCTCATCTGTAAAGTGGAGGCAATTACATCTTTATCAAAGATAATTGATGTTAAACATGAGGGGATTTTTCTGTGTTCTTCAGGGTGGGTTTCAGGTGCAGAAAACACTTTTCAGATGATTATCTTGGTTTTATAATTAAAATACAATTTATTAAAGTTATACTTTTTTTCAAACCTGGTTATTCTTTAAGCTTTTGAATTTAGATTTCCAATCGTGTTATTCTATTTATAATCTTAGCAAATTTTACCATAAAGAAGCTTTTGAAAAATGTTTAGTTTTATTTACAAAATAAATTAATTCAATTCCTTTAGATATTTTACACTGCATATTTAAATTTAAAATATCCAGTTTAATATATTTAATTTCCTTTTAGTACTTCAACTGTCTGACAAAAATCTTTCCATATATTTAAATAACACATAAATCTAATAAACTGAAATTATAAATATGTTGAACCTTTTGTTCTCATGAGTGTTCCAACACTGCATCTAAACTTGGAAGGATTTCAACTTAAAATAACCCATTTAATTCAATTACTCAACTTCACATTTTAAATTGGAGTCACCAGGCTGACCTACTGCTCTAAAAGGCCAAGCTCTCTTAAATACAACAAATACTAAAAATACCAAATGTGTATAAATACCTGAAAACAAAAATAGTACCATGGGTTTGAGTCTCTTAACTCTTTCCATACTAAATCCCAACTCTTTCTGGCATGGAAAAACGTTTATCTAGTAAGGAAACGCTTGCCATCCCATGCATTTACTGGGGCTACGTGCCTGTATGGCTGAGGGCTTCCTTCTCAGCTCACTAAGGTGAAGTAAGAACGCGGGAGAGTGGGCAGGACCCTCATGCATCCTTGCTTGCGACCCTGACGGAACACCCTAGATATTATCTACAGTTGAAGTGCTGGGTCCACAACTTTAAGAGAAAAGAAGAGACCAGGGCTTCTGGATGTGAGGACTCTATGGGGATGGCTAGTAGAATAGAGTGTTGGATGGACATCCAAGAAGGAAAACGCTTAATATCAAAAGATTTTAAGAGAGATACTAAGAATGTATGTGCACAAGGCCGAGGTCAGCTGCCCCAATGGAAAGTCGCAATTCATTGCCCCGGTTTCCACACCTGGCCCAGTTCTTCCACCTAGAACCCACTCAAGAAAGGGCCTTGAAGCACAAGCGTGTGCAGTAGTGGTGCCCCCAGGCCTTGCCCAAAGGGACTACAGCCATTTCCTTGGGTAATATTACACCGGGAAAAGGGGAATGCTCAGCTGTTTCTAGGTCTGTGGGGCACCGAGCTGACATTGATACAAGGGTCCCCCACAGCCTCTGTTGGAGTAAGGTGTACGAGGATCGGGTAATAAATGGAGTCCTGGCTCAGGTACATCCCACATTGGGTCCAGTGCATGCAGGGAGCCACCCGGTGGTCATTTCCCCAGTTTCTGGAGGCACTTTAAGATCATTTAATCCAAACTGTGTGAACATTAGGGAAATGAGCATGAGGACAAAATAAGAAATAAAGACTAAATAAAAATCCCATGTGTATTAGTCAGCCAAAGGGGTGCTGATGCAAAGCACCAGAAATCTGTTGGCTTTACAAAGGATATTTATTTGGGGTAAAAGCTTACAGTTACAGGGCCCCAAAGAGTCCAGCTCAAGGTTGCTTTCTCACCAAAGTCAGTTGCCACGTGTTGAAGCAAGATGATCTCTGATCCCTGCCTGGTCTCTCCTTCCTGAGCTTCCTCTTCTCTTAAGGCTCTGTGGGACCAACTTCTTCCTGATCTCAGCTGCAGGCTGGCAGAGGGCTTGTCTCTCAGGGCTTCCTCTCTCTCACCTGCAAACTCTCAGGCAAATGGCTCATCTCTCTTCCCAGGGCCCCAGGATCAAAAATGACAGAGCTCTCTCTTCCCGTGTGTCTTCTTGAGTGAGTGTTCATTTATATCGACCCACCGAGGGGGTGGGGACTCAACCTGAGCCATGCCTTATTGACATGGTGGAATCAAAGCCCTAATCTTAACAGGTAATTTAATCAAAGACATCTCAGCTGAATCTAATACAATCAAAGCGTATCACACTCAGAAGAATAGATTAGTATACAACAATCTTTCTTTCTTGGGAGATTCACAGAAATCATCTCAAACTGTCACACCGTGTTAAAAAAAGAGATAAAACCCCAAATCTAAACAAGAAAAACCAATGCAAATGTGGGGAGATCATTTAATGGGTAAAATCCCATAAGATTCTCATTGTATTGGGGAGAAGGATAAAGATAGAAATTATCCTTAGACACAATCATGTTTATGCATGCATGCAAAATTTAATTATATATTTTAACAAGTCAAAAATGATATTTCAAAATCTCACTTTCTTCCTTTCTCCAATCTATACCATTCTTCATGCAGGCTGCCTTATAGGTGACCATTTTTATTAGTTTCTTGGTTTGTATATAACCTGATTATCATTGTATTTTAGTAAAAGATTTACACTATTTAAATTATTTTCATTATTTATCTATATTGATTTTTTTCCTACTCTTATTTTGTCTTTTTTGTTGACTATCCTTTTTTTTGGATATATACAAATTGTGAATGCATATTCTCATTTTTGCATTGTTATTTATCAAAAACTGGCATAGGGGAGTAGATGTGGCTCAAGCAATTGAGTGCCTGCTTCCCACATGGGAGGTCCCAGGTTCGGTTTCTGGTGTCTCCTGAAAAAACAAAAACAAACAACAAGCAAAACAAATGATAAAACCAACTCAGGGAAGCCAATCTGGTTCAGTGCTGGCTTCCCATATATGAGGTCCCGGGTTCAATCCCTGGTACCTCAACAACAACAAAAAACTAGTATACTATTACAGATTGTTTTGTACCTTTTTTTTTTTTTTTTT
>JAQZBX010020939.1:0-15083 GCA_029593785.1 Cabassous unicinctus | reverse complement strand
ACCATAAAACAATGAAAAATTCCAACATAGATGAGTAATTGCAATTTACCTAAGTAGATTAAATAATTTATTAAAAGAAAAAGATAATCATGTTGAATAAAAACAAAACAAAAAAAAAGCACAACTATATTCTACTTATTAGAAACAATTATGAGACAAAACTATACCAAAAGGTTAAAAATAAAAGATTGATAAAAGAAATACCAGAGGGGCGGGTGTGGCTCAAATGGTTGGGCATCCGTCTTCCATATGGAGGGACATGGGTTCGATCCCTGGGACCTCCGGCTGAAAACAAAACAAAACAAAAAAAAACATGTACCAGTCCAATGCTAATTAAAAAAAAGATCTAAGAATGTGAATATCAGATGAAAGCCAGCAATAGAAATAGACATGTATATGACATAATAATATCAGAAACAATTCACCAAAATATCTATATAACATTCATAGAACTGTAAGATCTAACAAAATAGCTCATAATATATAAAATAATAACTTACATAATTAAAGTGAGAAATTTAAATTCCCAATTAAAGTGGGACATTTTTACACATCTCTCAGAAAATAATATTAAATGATGAAATAAGTAAGGCTAGAAAAGATTTTAACTTAGAGAAGATGCATTCTTTTCAAATAACGGGGACCATTTATAAATATTGACCACATATGAAGTAAAAAAGGAAATTTCAAGAAACTCAAAGGAACTATACCATCAAACCACATTTTCTGCATGTTTCTCAAGTATAACTTGGTATCTTAATAACTACAGTGAAAGAGTCAGCCAGCTTCTGGTGGGTAGATGACCTGCTTCTTTTGTCCTGCATGGAGGATTTTTAAGTAAACAGCAAAAGCCACCTAAAAATACACTCACATGTGTTTCTATCTTTATGCCATGCTTGAAATGACAGCATTATATAATGCCAATTGTTCACAGCTGGGGAAATGATCATCGAGTGGCTCCCTGCATGCACTGGTCCCAGTGTGGGATGTACCTGAGCCAGGACTCCATTTATTACCCGATCCTCGTACACCTTACTCCAACAGGGGCTGTGAGGGACCCTTGTATCAATGTCAGCTCGGTGCCCCACAGACCTAGAAACAGCTGAGCATTCCCCTTTTCCAGATGTAATATTACCCAAGGAAATGGCTGTAGTCCCTTTGGGCAAGGCCTGGGAGCACCACTACTGCACACGCTTGTGCGTCAAGGCCCTTTCTTGAGTGGGTTCTAGGTGGAAGAACTGGTCCAGGTGTGGAAACCGGGGCAATGAATTGCGACTTTACATTGGGGCAGCTGACCTCGGCCTTGTGCACATACATTCTTAGTATCTCTCTTTAAATCTTTTGATATTAAGCGTTTTCCTTCTTGGATGTCCATCCAACACTCTATCCTACTAGCCATCCCCATAGAGTCCTCACATCCAGAAGCCCTGGTCTCTTCTTTTCTCTTAAAGTTGTGGACCCAGCACTTCAACTGTAAATAATATCTAGGGTGTTCCGTCAGGGTCGCAAGCAAGGATCCATGAGGGTCCTGCCCACTCTCCCGCGTTCTTACTTCACCTTAGTGAGCTGAGAAGGAAGCCCTCAGCCATACAGGCACGTAGCCCCAGTAAATGCATGGGATGGCAAGCGTTTCCTTACTAGATAAACGTTTTTCCATGCCAGAAAGAGTTGGGATTTAGTATGGAAAGAGTTAAGAGACTCAAACCCATGGTACTATTTTTGTTTTCAGGTATTTATACACATTTGGTATTTTTGGTATTTGTTGTATTTAAGGGAACTTGGCCTTTTAGAGCAGTAGGTCAGCCTGGTGACTCCAATTTAAAATGTGAAGTTGAGTAATTGAATTAGATGGGTTATTTTAAGTTGAAATCCTTCCAAGTTTAGATGCAGTGTTGGAACATTCATGAGAACAAAAGGTTCAACATATTTATAATTTCAGTTTATTAGATTTATGTGTTATTTAAACATATGGAAAGATTTTTAAGCCAGACAGTTGAAGTACTAAAAGGAAATTAAATATATTAAACTGGATATTTTAAATTTAAATATGCAGTATAAAATATCTAAAGGAATTGAGTTAATTTAATTTGTAAATAAAAATAAATATTTTTCATAGGCTTCTTTCTGGTATATATAAAGATGGAGAAAAAATTAGGGGCTAAGCGTGGTCAGGAAAGGGACGCGTGTGACTGTAAAGGGGTCGCATGAGGAGAATCTTCGTGTGGATGGAGCAGTTCTGTATCTTGATTACCCTGGAGGCACACAGATCTCCAAATGTGATAAGGTGGGATAGAAGGATACACACAGTATTCATTTACTGGCTTTGATGTTTGATGATAGTTACATAAAATGTCTCGCTGGGGGGAACTGCATGAAGGAGGCACAGGAACTCTCGGGACTATTTGTTCAACTTCCTGTGATTTCATTCTTATTACAAAATTACAGTTTAACAAAATACCCTTGCACCCACATGCACATGCAAAATAAATGAAGACACATAGCATCACCCATAATGAGAAGCCTGACTGTGCCTCCTGATACAACGTAGTAAGAGGTATTCTCTGTGGTATTGTTCAAAAATGCTTAACCTGATTCTAATCACGAGGGGAAGAATCAGACAAATCTTGTACATGAGACATCTGTTTTTGTTTGCCAAAGGGCTGCCAGTGCAAAGTACCAGAAATGGGTCGGCTTTTAGAAAGCGGATTTATTTGGAGTAAAAGCTTACAGTTCCAAAGCCATGAAAAGTCCAAACTGAGGCACCATCAGAGATACTTTCTCACCAAAGTCAGCTGCTCTGTGTTGAAGCAAGATGGCCACCGATACCTGCAGAGTTTTGAACTCAGCTGAGAGCAACCAGGCATAGGGGCTCCCATATCCATTTTGGCTGTTCAGCTTTCTTCCCGAATTCAGCTGCAAGCTAACAGGGCTCCTCTCCTCTTGAGCTGCTCCATGGGCCCAGCCAATTGGGGTCTTCATGCTTAGGTGATCCTCTAGTCTTCTCTCACATGGTTGGATCAAACATGGCAGCTCCCTTTTTCCTGTGTCTGTCTGTGTCTCCATTTATATCAGACCCAGCAGTAGGGCAGAGACTCAACCTTTTTGAGTCATGCCTCACTGATGAAGTCCTGTCAAAAGCCCTAAATAGATTTTATCAAGTAATCTAATCAAAGGTCCCGCCACTGAATTTAATGCAATCAAAGGGTATCACACCCAGAGCGATAGATTCATTTACAAACATAATCTTTCTCTTTGGGGGATTTATAAAATAATCTCAAACTGCCACAACATCCTACAAGAACTGGCTTAAATTCTTAAAAAAATTTAATGCCATAAAAAACAAAGACAGAAGAACTCTTCTAGAATAATCAGAGACTAAAAAGACAAGGTAAACAACTATGATTGGGCCCTAAAGCAAAAAATGAAAAACCAAACAACAGCTCTGAAGGATGCTTTGAGACAATTGGGGACATTTAATATGGACAGTATATTAGAGAGTGTTTTTAAATTAATATTAATTTCCTTAGGTGTTATAAGAATATTTTGGTTATACAGGAGAAGGTTCTTATTACAGATAGTTTGGAGAATGTTCTTATTCTTGGGACTTGAATGCTGAAAAATGTAGGAATGAACTATCATAATATTTGTAATATATTTTTGAATGGTTCTATATATAAATACATTAGACATAAATAAAATATAATACCAAATGTTAACAGCTGGTGAGCCTCGGTTAAGATATATAGGTGATCCCTATACATTCTTTAACTTTTCTGGAAGTTTAAATTTTTTCAAAAATAAAATAAGTAAATATTTAACTGAATAATTTTAGTCTTATTAACTGAAGAAACAGTTTGTAAAGAACTAACCTTGTTGTAGACATTATTACTCAAAATTATTCTTTGCCCATCTCTGATGGAGAATGGTACTTCCCTGCCCCATTGATGGCATACTTGGTCACATGAATTGCCCCAATACAATGAAACATGAGCATAAATGGTGTGTGTCCCTTCCGTACAGTAGTTTTAGAAGTCAATTATGTTTCGCCATGACCTTTTTTTCCCTGCTGGAAAACTAGCAAAGAAGAAATTAAGTGAAATAAAAACCAACAATATTGTCTGTGGCTTGATTGTTGTGGTAGCTGGACATGTGTACAAATTTGTCAAAACTTATTAAAAAGTGTACTTAAAATGGGTACATTGTAAAATGGGTTTATTGTAAGTAAAATATGCCTCAATAAATTTTATTTAAGGAAAGAATAGTGTCAACAAAACCAAAAACTTATACTTTGTAAGGCAGCTCGCACACATGCGTGACGAGTGGCTGCTGACTGCTGGCAGGGAGGCTCAGTTCCTCAGCATTTGGACCTCTCCACACAGCTGCTTGAGTGTCTTCACAACATGGCCGCCAGCTAGCCCCAGAGCAAGTGATCCGAGTGAGCAAGGGGGAAGACTCAACACTTTTCATGGCCTTGACCCAGAAATCACAAACCATCACTTCTCTCACATTCTTTTCATTAGAAGTAAGTGCCTAAGTTTGACCCACCCTTAGTGGGAAGAGATTTAGACTCCACCTTTGGAAGGGAAGAATGTCAAAGAATTTGTGCGCATATTATTAAACCATCACTGTCTTAGTTTGTCAGAGCTTCTATTACAAATACCACAAACTAGTTTTGCCTTAACAGCAGGAATTTATTGGCTCACAGTTTTGAGGATAGAAGTCCAAAATGAAGGTATCAGCAAGCCTTGCTTTCTCCCCAAAGTCTGTAGCATTCTGGTTGCTTGCTGGCTGCTGGCAACCCTTGGGGTTCCTTGGCTTGTATCTCTGCCCTCATTACAAGGTGATGTCCTCTTCTTTCTGGCTCCTGTGACTTCTGGGTTCTCTTTATAAAACCTCCGGAAATACAGATTAAGGCCCTCCTAGTTCAGTTGACCACATCTTAACTGAAAATAACATCTTGAAAGGTCCTACTTACAGTGGATTCACATACACTGGGATGCAGATTAAGAATATATGTTTGGTAGAATGACCTACCAATCATTCCTATATCCCATCAATAATGAAGCACAAAGTGAAAAAAATCTCCCATTCCACAATGGCAGCCCAAATCTATGTTACTTAGGAATATCTTTTTTAAAAAGATGTATAAGACCTCTATGGACAAAAGTTATACAACACTTCTCAGAGTCTTTGCACTTGTTAGTCCTTCCATCCAGAAAGCTTTTCCTCCAGGGATGCACGTGATGGTGTGGTAGTTTGAAGCTGTATATTTTATCCCAGAAACACGTCCTTACATTTAATTCATTGCTGTGGGTGTGAACCCATTGTCAGTAGGACCTTTTGATGAGGCTGTTTCAGTTAAGAAGGTGTGGCCCACCTCAATCAGGATGGGCCTTAATCCTATTACTGGAGTCCTTTATAAGCAGAGTAAAGTGCAGACAAATAGAGAGAAAGCCAAAGAGGGAACAGCCAGCAGCTGAAATCATCCAAACCTGGAAGAGAACAGAGATGCCAGGAGAGGCCACTATGAGCATTGCCATGTGATGAGCTAAGGACCAAGAATCACCAGCTGTAGAACGCCAGTCTTTGGAGAGAAAGCATCGCCTTGGTGATGCCTTGATTTGGACTTTCTTTTAGCTTCAAAACAGTAAGGACATAAATTCCCATTGTTTAAGCCAGCCCATTTCATGGTAGTTGCTTAAGCAGCCTAGGAAGCTAAAACAGATGGGTCCCTCAGTTCATCCACGTCATTGCTCAAATGTCATGTTATAAAAGAGGCTTGCCCTGGCCATACTATCTAAAATAGCACCCATTCCCTGTTAGTCTCCATTCCTGACACAACTTAATTTTCCTTCATAACACATCACTCCCTAATATTTTATCATGAATTTACTTATTTATATGGCTGTGCTATGTTTCCCTCAATGGGAATGTTCCAAATAGACAAGGGAACATGCTAGAAAGCCCAGAAACAGATATAAAAATTTGTTATAAGATAGATGTGAAGACATTACAAATCAATGGAGAGACTGTTCAATATATATTACTGGGACAATTCAATTGGATAATTATAAACAGAAAAATAAAAAGTTGATCCCTACCTCAAACCATATGCAAAAATAAATTCCATTATTTTAGGATGAAAGACCTAATTGTGAAAAGTTTTGCTTTCCAGAGGAAACCATAGGAACCAACTTTTTAAAATGCTAGGGAGGGGAAGAATTCTTTAAAGGACACAAAGTTCAAACCGTAAAGAAGATGGATAACTTGTATTCAAAAATTTTTAAAAATGCCAAAAAATTCTGTATAACAAAGAAAATACCTCAAAGTGTAGAAGCTAGTCTCCTAAGTTGTGGCTAAAGGAACAACTCCCACTCAACATGCTCTCTCCCTCCTACCTTCCTACTGGAATATCAGTACCCCTTCCAGTATTCTCACCCCTGTAATCCCTTCCTATATTGAATCACAGTTGGGCTTTAACTAATAGAAGGTGGCAGAAGTAATATTCTGAGACTTCGAAGACCATCTGTTATAATAACAACAAAATAGGAAAAGCTTAAATATCTCTTTACAACAAAATGGAAATACTGAACTATTTTCATACGAGGGTATAGTACATAGTAGTTAAATGAATGTTCTAGCAGTTAAATGAATGCTGTCCAATATGGTAGCCACCGTCTATTTGGCTAGAAACTTGACCCATCCAAACTGAGATGTGCTGTAAGTATAAAATACACACCATATTTCAAAGACGTAGTAAAAAACCATAAAATATCTCATTAATAATCTTATATAGTATACATGTTGAAATGGTAATATTTTTAATATATTGAGCTAAATATATTATTAAATTTAATCCATTTCTCTTTACTTTCTTAATGTGGCTACTAGAAAATTAAAATTGTTTATGTGGCTTGCATTTGTTTCTATTGGACAAGACTAATCTAGAGCTACCTATATCAACAGGATACCCTTTAAGAATACAATGCTGATTGAAAAGGCAAGAAGCAAATTAAGTATTATATGACACTGTCACTACTGTATGATACCATTTATTCGAAGGCACACTCTCTGTGGATACATATGTAGTCCAAATATGAGCATTTGAACTTCAGAACAGTGGCTGCCTATGGGGAGGAAGGAGATATTTAGAAAGGAGTATACAGTTGGTTTTATTCTACTTCTTTAAAAGAAGAATAAAAATAATTTTTTTATTATTCTTTAAAATAATCAAAACTCTGATGCAAAGATGACAAAACATTAAGATTTATTAAAGTCAAGTAAATAAACACAGGTTTTCTACTTTTGTAGGTAAAAAATGGTCGAATAGCAACAGTTCCATATAGTTGGTTAGTATTATAAATATTTTTCTGCAAGGCTGAAATATGTCATCATAAAAAAGAAAAGAAAGCCAACTAGGTAAGATATCAAATGGTTTAAGCAAGCCAATAATTAAATGCAATAAGTATAATGATAGTTTCCTGCACTTTCCAAGCAAGTGGTTCTGCACAAAGCCTTGGAGAGTGGGAAGTTGGGGTAATGCCTCCATCCAGCTCCCTGAGAAGGGAGAGGGGTCTGAGTTCCCAAATGGAACAGAATGTTCTCACATGGAACAGAGTAGATGTTTCCTGACTTTCTCTTTCAGATGGGAATCTCAGCTAACCAAGGAACGGTGACTTGGGGGAGAAAGAAATGTCAATCAGCCAAAACAATACCCGTTAGGTATTGGCTTGAAGAGTGAGGTTTTAGAATCTGCTGGTGGGTTCCCAGCAAAGGGATGGGATCAGGCTATACTCATGGTACAGTCTAGAATAAAAATAATTAGAAAGAGCGGCTTTGTGTGGCAGACAAGATTCAACTCCTGACTTTAAATGCCAAGTCATCCAAATTTAGAAGTGGTGATAGACAGTGTCCAGGACATTTCTTGCTCAGTCATTATAGACACAATGTAATGCAGAGTACACTTGGTTCCCTAACACACACACACGACCTAAATTTTGTGTAGAGGTAAAACAGACTGTGCAGTCAGCCAGCAAAGGACTTTACAAATAACATGCTCTTCTAAGCTAATGCTTAGTTCAAAAGCAGGGATGGCCTCAGAATAGACCCAGCTGTAAACAGCATCACAATTGATCCTTTTTTTAAAAATCCACAGTTTACAGAGGAAGGAAAAACAAATACCAGCAGAGTAATTCATAGAACTATTTAGATACACAATACTGTGTCTATATAAAGGAAGCCTCTCTCATCCACTGGGACTTGAGATCAGTGATGGGTCCAAACCAGAAACCAATGAAATAAACCTGCCCTCTGTTTCTTAAAATTTGTCTGGCTTTATGATTCTGGGTCAGAGCACAGGTGCTGGCACATAGTGGGTGCTTAGTAAATCCTGGTGACGTGAAAGTGCTACTGTCCGTCCATTTTTCCTTCTACCCCAATCTCATTTTAATAAGACACTTCTATGGTCTGGAGGCAGTGTGGCCCACTGGTTAAGGGTTGGGAGCAGCGCGGTTTGCTGTTCAACTTTAGGCAAGTTATATAATCCATCTATGTGCCTTAATTTCCACATTTGTATACTGGTTGTAATAACAGTATTTAGCATATGAGGATGTTTGAGGATTAAATGAAATAATATATTTCAAGCACTTAGTAGGGTATCTAGAATATAATACTTTCATAATTCAATAAATGTTAGCAAATATTACTGTACGTCTTTATAGCTGTTAGTGACTTGCTAATTCAAGAATATGATCTCTGGCTTGTGTGCAGAAACTGTTTACATTTAAAGAACTTTATAGATAACACACTGCTAAAAAGAATTATGTGAGTTAACACAATTACAATAGTCTTTATCAATTTTAACAAACATAACACATAATGTAAAGTGTTAAGAGTGGGGGGCTAATCTGGAACAGATGTATTTTCTACATGATTTTTCTGTAAACCTACAGCTATTAAAAAGTAAAAAAAATAACTGTGCTCATTTGCTAAGTAGGCTAAATTAAATTGTGCAAATAGACTAAATAAAACAGTCGACAGTTTCAACGTTGGCCATAGAGTTTCCTGAAGGAATAGAATGAGTGTCTTTCTTTTTGTTTCTTCTCTTATTTTCTCTCAAGAAATAGGTACTTTACTGTGGCCTATATTTGCTATATTTTGGTAACCAGGTTCCTTACAGCAAGGTAAGTGATATTTTGCTTTATGTATATTTTAATTCTCCAGTTTCACACACATGGCCAACCCATTAATATTTTCTTGCCTAGGAAATTTTTGCAGAGCTGGAAGCAAAAACCCTTTGAAAAGTCTTTCTGTCTTTCAGGAAAAGCCTAAATACACAGACAAGATTATGTTGGGTGTCCCAGACGGGAATGGGAGAGAGCCGTTTAGAGAAAACACAGGTGATGGGAAGGAGAAGAAACATTCTTCTGGACCAGGAGAGGATAGAGTGGCTTCTGCAAACCTGTCCCAACCTATATCGGCACTTGGAAGACGCTGCCCAGAGGGGGTTCTAGGTACCAAGTTCCCAGTGTCAACAGAGATTCCTTTGCCCTTGAGTGGCAAAGAAACAGCAGTCCTTGTGGATCGAGATGATGGATATTATTGGCGTGGCAGATACAGAAACAGCTTCTGGATCCTTTGTCACCGTGAGACTAGGCACTTCTGGTGTGGAAGAAGCTCTAGTAATGACTGAAAATGAACCCCCTCTTCTGCCCAGGATGGGGGCTAACAATCAAATCCAAGTTATCTGTAGGAAAGTAAAGAAGACCAGGTTTCTTGCACATGGACTGAGGTTATTAAAGTCTACACAGCAAAAGGAGGGACAGAAAGGCTTGCTGACTGGGTGGGAAGGAGAGAGAAGTTATCATCTCAGGCGTGAGGCTATAGCTGCCTGAAATGTCATTCTTTTGGCCTAAGTGCTATTAAACATTTCAAGGCTGCTTGATTAACTTTCCAAAAAGTGTTTTTCAGAGGTAGGAAGAAAAAGCAAAATGGATCTGTCAGAGAAAATTCATTGTTTAGGCTGGAAACAAAATTTAGGTAAGAAATGGTGGCTTCATCTCAGTGAAAAATGGGCAAGAAAACATTTCCAATAAACTATCCAATACCAGATTAACACCTTAAGGAAAACTTTACAGGAAATTTTAATGTGGGGATTTTTCTCTCCCCTTCTGCATTATTTCCAACACTGAAGACATTAAAAAGAGAATGACATCATCAGAATGGTAATAAGATGATTATACCAGACTGATTTTGACTCATTGCAATAATAATGACTCTGATAATAATGGCGTCACAGACTTTAATCTCTCCTGTTATTTATTAGAGTCATATCCTAAGGACAAGCCCTCTCGTTATTTAGCAGGCTAAATTCTGACATGATGATATTGAGTTATCTAATTAAATACATTAAACAAACATATACACATGCACATTTCTCTGCCCCAAAAGATAGGCAGGTGAAATTTATATCTACTTTCTCTGGACAAATTGCTCTTCAAATTGGGGAAGAAAAGCAAAGCGTTATTCTAAGCTGATCAATGAGGTATTTCAAACTTCAATGACTGGGAAGAGGATGTGGCTCAACCAGTTGGGCGCTCGCCTATCACATGGGAGGTCCCGGGTTCGGGTCCCCGTGCCTCCTAAAGAAGATGAGCTAGGCACCACACCCATCACAATGAGCAGACACCTAAACAAGCAGATGCCACAAGCCAGCAGACACTGCAGCCCACAGGAAGTGGATGTGGCTCAGGCCGTTGGGCACTCGCCTCTCATGTGTGAGGTCCTGGGTTCGGTTCCCGGTGCCTCCTGGAGAAGGTGAGCAAACAATGAGCAGACAGAAGAGAGAACCATCTGGGGGGTGGGGTGGGGGATAAATAAAGTAAATAAATAAATCTAAAAAAAAAAAGAGTTAAAAAAAACAACAAAAACTTCAATGACTGTATGTGTGCCAGGCAGATTGGGGCACGGGCTCTTGTACTAAAGACCACACACACCATCTAAGAAGACAGCGCTGATTCTCTCCAGCAAATGGCATGTCTCTGTGGGGACAATGGTCCAATCAGGCCAAGATTCCTAATTTTTGAAAGGAAGCTAGTCATTCAGATTTTTTATGTGCAGATTCTCAGTTTTT
Organism: Cabassous unicinctus; assembly: GCA_029593785.1. Taxonomy (NCBI): domain Eukaryota; kingdom Metazoa; phylum Chordata; class Mammalia; order Cingulata; family Chlamyphoridae; genus Cabassous; species Cabassous unicinctus. Next base: position 3,952 of record JAQZBX010020939.1, on the reverse strand, counting down.
AAATGTTGGCAACTAGTTTAAGAATGTCTAAAGCATGCTAAAGCAGGGGTTCTTAACCAGGGGCCCGTGAGCTTGAACTGAAATTCAAAAAAACATTACTCTTGTGGGGACGCGTTGGTGCGGGGGTGATATGTTTGTTAAATGATGCACAGAATATTGTGGACTTAGTAAGGGGTCCATGGTTTTCACCTGACTGGCAAAGGGGTCCGTGGAACAAAAAAGGTTAAGAAGCCCAGCTCTAAAGCCAAACCAAACACATCCTCCATGGGTTGTCAGCTTGTGGCCTTTGCTATGCATTACATGATAGTAATGACAAAGAATTCAGAATGCGTGGGTGTGATGTTCAAGAGCATTTGGATGTGTAAGTGTGTGTAGGGGTTGTAGTGTGTATAAGGGTGAAGAAATAGAGGTAAAAAGACAGTCAGAAACAAGTGATTTTCCATGTATACCCTGCCCTGTGGAATTTATATTCACCCCTACCCCATTTCTGCCTGGCCATAAACCCAAGCCCTCTGAGAAGCCCAGCCCACGAAATGCTACTTGAATGAAGGGTTTAGACTTGTTCCCATGCCTGGCTCTTCCAGAGTGTGGATCAGTAACTGCCCTACTCTACCTGTCCCTGTCTCTTTTCCAGTGACATCGGTTCATGATTCTAATATCCGAAGCCCTTCATGAGAACCACAGCCTTCCAAGATCTTAGCTCAGCCATCCTCCTGGAGGTATGTCATCCTTTCCTCTTCTGAGCAGGTTGCCTTTTCCCAGGAAGTCAGCAAAGTCTTTTATCAGTTCTTGATACCAAGAGTTACAGGGCCATGTGAGGCCTGCCAGGCATTTAGGGCACAATATTTAAGGAAGCATTATCTCCGATGGTGACTCTACACTCACCCCACCCTCAGAGTGCCTCGCTTGACTCACAGAGTCCAGACCCTGGGGAGGTATTTTAAGATTAGTTCAGATTCAGATTGAACCACTGTAGCCAAGCATCTACCACTGATCCAGCATTGGATTCTATTTAAATTTTCTTTTTCCTACAAGCCTATATTGACCAATTCACCCTACAAAAGAGCACCCACTTCATCTTCATACCAGACCTAAACTATGCAGATTAAAACTAAGACCCTTGACCTCAGGAAACTTGGAGTCTGCTACAGGGGCTTTTAAGCTTTTTTGTATCATGGACACTTTGACAACTTCTCAGGTTTTTTTTTTTAAATCATATACAAACAATTGAATACAATGACTGTTTTAGTTTGCTAAAGCTGCTAGGAGCAAAATACCAGAAATGGATTGGCTTTTATAATGAGGATTTATTAGGGGAAAGTCTTACAGTTTCAAGGCTGTGAAAATGTCCAGATCAAGACATCATCAGAGATGTTGTCTCACCAAGGCAACAATCTTAGAGTCCTCTCACGTGACAAGGCAAAATGGCGGCTCTGCTGGTCTCTCTCTCCCTGCTTCTCCTCCAGAGGCTCTCCCGGAGCTCAGCTATTAAGCACATGGCAGGGCTCTCTCTTCAGCTTTGAACTGCCCCATGGACCTAGCCTCTCGGGGACCTCTTTCCATGCCTCTGTGCTCCACTCTGATTCCTGTCCCTGGCCTCTCTCTCAGCCTCTCTGGGGTTCTCTAGTCCTCTTTCACATGGCAGGGTAAAATGGCAGCTGTTTTTCTCTGTGTGTTTCTGCTTTCAGTTCTCAGTTTATATAAGTCTCCAGCAGAGGGAGGAGACCCAACCTGGGTCATGCCTCACTGACATAGTCCAATCAAAGGCCCTAAAATGATCTAATCAAAAGTGATCTAATCAAAAGTTCCCTTAACTGAATCTAATGCAATCAAAGGGCCCCAACCCCTCAAGAATGGATTAGTTCAAAGAACTTGATCTTTTCTGGGATTCACAAAACTTCAAACTGTTATAATGACTTAGGACAAATTTTACAAAAACAAACAGAAAATTTCCTAAACATGTTTCCTAAACATTTATCTAACTCTTTGCTAGTCAGCTTCACCTGGGTAGAAATGCAAACTCTTGGGTCCCATCCCAAAGGTATTGAAGCAGTATCTGCATTTTAACAAGATTGCCAGATGATTGGAAGGCAGGGTAAAGCCTGGGATTAACTGACAACAAAGCTTTCCAAAGTAATTTATCTTTTATATGTGGACCTTAAGTTCCAACAATCTATATAAAATTAATAAATTTCATCTTGTACTCATATTTTTAAATCATTGACTCAAATATACACCCTAAGTTGGCATTATAAGACTGTTCCGTTACTCCAATGGGACAAATTAAATGTTACAAGTATACAATATATCATATGTGCACATATTTTTAGTCCCTTTGTAGTAATATTATAATTTAAATGATCTCAATCTTTTTAAAACTTAATTTTAGTTATTTCTGGATTTTGAAACATGTTTATCCCCTAAAAATAAACAATTATATCAACTCACACAATTTTAGTTTACTAGTCAGTTCTATCAAATATTTAAGTAACTAATACCAATTCTACAAAAGTTCTTTCAGCTAATAGACCAAGGAACATTGCCCAACTCATTCTGTGAAGCCACTATTATCCTGATAAAGACATCACAAGAAAAGAAAACTGCAGACTAATATCCCTCATGAATGGTGACGCAAAATTCTTCAAAATATTAACCAACAGACTCTATTGACATAGTGAGAAAGACCAATTGGAAATTGTCCCTCATAATTTTGAAGGTTTATCTTCCCATGTAACTTTTTGAACCATCTGTTGGGGAAACAGAATTGAAAACAAAATCTTCTCCCAATCCAGAAAACTTATCCACAAAGGTAGAAGGGAAAGAAAAACAATTTTATTATTGAAGAAGCCTTAAACCAGAATGTGGAGAGCATCACAGGTAATCTGCTAAAGAGACTGGAAAGAAAGAAACCTCGCCCTTTTATAAAATAGCCAAGCAGATACAAGCCATCCCACGCACGTTCTCATACAATTGGCAGCACCATTTGTCACACACGGTTCATCTTGAATTCACCTAGTAATTGGGGTGGCCTTTGTGTTTGTTAATTGCCTCTATCCACAGGAATAACATAAAACTTCTCATATCTCTATGCCAGGTAGATAGTTCAATTTGGAGCCAGATACCTAAGTTAAACTTCCATGGGAATGGGATGTATGGGCGCTATCTTTCTTAAAGTTAACATTTCGGAGAGCTGCCCCACAGGTCCTGTAAATAGACTTAGTTGGGTTGCAAACCCTGCAAGGAGCTCTTTTCATTTTTACATACAACTCAAAGGAGGCAGAGAAAGAATTTACAATTACAGGTTTTCTAAATAAAATGTCCTAAGAAAAGAGAAGAGGGATCTTTTTTCCTTCTGGCACCAGGGAAAATGCACTTTTTCAATTTGTCTTTGTTCTTAAACACCCTGCTTTTAGATAATAAACCATCAGCTCTCTCATGGCTTTGACTGTCTAATCAGTCGCAACTTCACCGGCAGCACACTGACAGGAAACTATCACTGCTATTATTCACGTAGTGAGAAGCACAGCAGAAATGAGTACAAGTTGCAGCAAAGTTTAAAGGAGTCTAGGCTGGTCAAGGAGAGTCAGAGACTCAGGCTGACTCTATAAGGGGTAAGATTTTGTGTCTGGGAAGAGGAGAGGTATGATGGAAGGTTCCAGAAAGAAAGGGAATGGCACGTGAAAAGTGAGCTATTGTTTCTATTCTAATAGAGCGAAGGAAAAAAATCAAGTGAAGGGATCGTACCCCAGGAGAAAGAACAAGGTCAACTTCAGGAGGCCTTTTGTTTTTTTTTAAGATAATGTATGTAATAATGAATAAAGGCCCCACCCACTACTGAACTTGACATAAGTCAGATGCTCGACAAGGGTATTTTCATTTCCCCTTAGGGAGAATAATTTTTAAATAACCATACCATGTAGTAATTACTTTTTACTTTTTTTTTTTTTTTTTT
>JAQZBX010020938.1:6054-32743 GCA_029593785.1 Cabassous unicinctus | reverse complement strand
CCTGCAGCTGCAGGCAGGATAATCCCATCCACCGTATCCATGGAATATAAACCTTCTCTCACTTGGAGGTGGAGTGGACATCACCATCCCAAAACCCCCAGGATTGGGGGAAGAGCTATGGACTAGAATGGACTTGGTGGTGTTCTGTCGTATATTGTGATTCAAGCAATGAAAGAAATTGTAACAGTGAGGTGGAGACGGTGGCCACTGGACATTTTCGGGGAAGGAAGGGGAGAGGCAGTTGAAATACAGGGGCTTTTTTGGGATTTGGGGGTTGTCATGAGTGGCATTGTGGCAACAGATGTAGGCCATTTTACATCAGCATATACCACGCAGAACTGTGTGGGAGAGAGTGTGGTCTATGATGTGAAATGCGGTCTATGCTTGGTGGCAAAGCCCCAGGATGTGTATATCCATTGCGGGTGATGTCCCACACTGATGAAGGATGTTGGTGTGGGATGTTGTGGGAGGTGTGGGAGGTGGGGAATATGGGAATCCCTGTAATTTCTGAGTAATAATTAGGTAATCTAAGCACCTTTAAAAATATATATATATAAAATAACATTTATGTAAGAAAATGCACATATATGCATATGTATTTATATATCATTTTACAAATATTGGCATGTACTGTGAAAAATCTTGATTTTTATGAACAATAAAAAATTAAAAAAAAAAAAAAAAGAATCACTGTGACATCCAAACAAAATATATTTGAGGAGCTAAGTCAGCTCACTGGCTCCAGTTTTTTAATTCCTATCTAAATCCATATTGAGAGAAGAATATTTCTTCATTCAATCTTGAATGCATATGTCCTAGACTTGGAGTTAATAGGAGCTCATGACTGAGCTCAAAAGGGTGATCTGATCTCTGCTGTCCCTCCAGGAGGAGGACCCACCTGGTTCATCAAAGGATCATATTAGCATTAGTGGGTACACTCCCCATTCCCCTGCTCAACCATGCCCTGTATATTCTCACTTCTCCACTTTAAATCAAGCTGCTCCCTTTTCCCTCACTCTCCTTCCCATCCTCCCTTCACCTGGCTAACTTCATACTTCCAGTCCCAGGTTTGATGTTATTTCCTCAAGAAGTCATCTCTACTGCACTTCCCAGGCTACTCTGGATCTCTCATGCATTCCCATAGCACCCTGTATTTATTTATTCATAGAATTCTTCATATTTAAATATCTGCTCAAGGCACACTGACCAGATTGGCAACAATTTAAAAGTCAGATGATATTGTATGTTGGTGAGATTGTGTAACAATGAAAGCCTTTTAACACTGCTGGTGGGAATGAAAATTTGGCACATTATATAAAACACTGAAATTTGATTCCTAGGTATAAGTCCCAGAGAAACCATTTCACATGTATGTAATGAAATATTGATAAGAATATACATAGGAGTATTGTTTGTGATGTACATCATCAGGAAAATGGACAAACTGGATTAACTAAATTAGAGTACAGTCATGAATTGGACTACTGCTCAACAATGAAAAAGCATATGCCAATTGGTGAATCTCACAAACATAATAATTCTAAGAGAAAAAATTGTCATAGAAGACTACATGCAGAGGGCAGATGTGGCTCAAATGGTTGGGCATCTGTCTCCCATATGGAGGGACCTGGGTTCGATCCCTGGGACCTCTCAGTAAAATAAAAAACAAAAAATATAGAAGGCACGCAGGCTGCCAGACCCCACATGTGGGTGCGCCATCAGGCCCCGCCGAGCCACACAGCAAGATGATGACATAACAGGAGAGTGACACAAGGGAAAGCCAAGACGAGACGCACCGAAAAACCAAGAACTAAGGTGGCACAGGCGTTAGGATGCCTCTCTCCCACATTGTAGATTCTCAGGAATGAATCCCAGTGAAGACAGGAGGAGAAGGGATAAGAAGAGAGGGCAGGAAACAGACATAGAGAATTGCACAGTGAATGGACACGCACACACAAAAAACAGCAAAAATGGGGGGGGGGGCTGTAAAAATGGATAAAAAGTAATTAAATAAATCTTTTTAAAAAAAGACTACATGCAGGATGGCATCATATATATACAATTTAAAAATATGTACACAAAATTATACCAAGGTTAGGGATATGTACAGGTACAATAAAAACATAAAGAAATGCATGGGGGAAGTGGATGTGGCTCAAGTGATTGGGCTCCTGTCTACTGTATGGGAGGCTCCAGGTTCATTTCCCAGGAACTCCTAGTGAAAGCAAGCGGCCTGTGCCACGGAGAGCTGGTGCAGCAAGATGACACAACAAAGGGAGCCACAGAGGAGAGACAGTGAGAGATGCAGTAGACCAGGGAGATGAAGTGGCTCAAGCAATTGAGTGCCTCTCTCCCACACCAGAGGTCCTGGGATCGGTTCCCAGTGCCTCCTAAAGAGAAAGATGAGAAGAAAAAGACAAATAGACATGGCAAGAACACACAACGAATAGACACAGAGAGCAGACAGCTAGTGCAAAAACAACAACAAAGGGACAAGGAAGAGAGAAAAAAGGGGAAAAAAAAAAAAAAAAGAAATACATGGGAATGATAAATGCCAACTTTAGGAAAGTGATTTTCTCAGGGGCTTGTGTTCAGGGAGAGGTTAACAGGGTTCAGGTGCCACAGCAATATTTTATTTATTAAGCTTATTGTGGATACACAAGTGTTCACACTGTCATTCTTTACAGTTTTTTAAATGTCTAAAATATTTCATGATAATTATATATGTATATATATATTTTCCCCTTAATCTAGGTCTTTACATTACACTGTAAAATGAGGCCAGAGCCACAGTTTTCATGGGCCTAGTACAATGCTGGTCTACAGGAGGCATTTAATAAATCCTTGCATTAATAATGAGGAGGACATTATTATCATGATTTGAAAATGAGGAAACTGAGGCTCCAAGAGGTTATGATCACAGTATAATATGGATAATTAACAGTCAGGACTTTAATTCAGGTAGTCTGACTTTCCAAATGTCACCATCTCTCCTTCTTGGTGCATAGGAAGGAAAGTGAGGATTCCAGAAACTCAAAGACCTGTTGCAACTCTTGTCATTGGATACCCAACAGATAATAGGGCAGAGACACTTAGGTGTCAACAGTCCTCAGCATCTTCACTGACAAATACATTATTTGGGAATTTAGAGGACAAGTTGTTAATACCTGGAAATCTTTAACCACCAGAATTGTGAGGCCTCCACCACAAAGAATCTGGCCTAGCTGCTGATGGGTACTTTAGGGATTTACAGTGAATACATCTTTATTATGGCAAAAGCATATAAATAATGAAGTAGAAAGATCTAGAGGGAATAAAAGGTATGATGTAGCAGGTTGCAGGTTGCAGGTGAGGTTAGAGGTGCCTCATAAGTCTGTCCAATTCCAAATCATCTCTCCTTATCTGGGAACTGTCTCTTGGTCCACAGAGGTGGGTCTTCCCATCAAGTTTATATTATGTGTCCCTACCCTTCTTGTCATGGTTGATTGGACCAGGGATGAGCACCAGACTAGTCGCACCAAATCGGAATCAGATGTGGAACTGGTACTGAAAAGTGTTAGTCTCTATAACATCTGAATTCTGGTGCTGTGCAGTGGCCAGGTGTCTTTGTGGACAAGAGACCTAGAAAGAGGGTCTGTAAAGAAAGATGGGGGTGGTGAACAGAGATCAAAAGCACCAGTGAATCATGAAAAATAGATACAAAGGAAGAAAAAAGGAAAGCCAAAGACTTTTCAGGTGCTCATTCCAGATCCTTCCTGAGGTCCAGCTTTATTCCTATCCTTGTGTTCTGTGAAAGATTCCTGTATCCTTAAAGTAAATGCCCTTTTTCCTTAAGTAAGGTCAAGTTAGTTCCTGTTACTTGTACTCAAAGAGACCTGACTAATGTAGTTTGGCAGATGGTGGAGACAAGGCAACAAAAAGAGAAAGGAACTGAATTTCTCAGCCTAACAGGTGGCAGGAATGATGTACCCAGTTCCATTCTTTTGGCCTCTCCCACTTGCTACCTTTCCATCCCACTTAACAGACAGATTTCCATGTTTTTCTCAATCCAGAATAGGAAACAAATGAAAGAAACAAAACCTTCTAAATCATTAGCACAAGCCAAATGGAGCTGGACCGCCTCCAGCTACCCACTCAGCCACCCTCAAGCAGCTGTCCCTGAGAACTAAAGGGAACAACAGAGCCAATAAGAATTCTGCTTTGGGAGCAGACAGGAAGCTGTCCTGGAGCCAGAGACGTGGGAAATTCAGGGAGTTAGGAGAGTAGGAAAGGATTTCAGAACTAAGCGTGAGCTACAAAGGTGGTGAAAAGGCAAAAAGTGAAGCTGGAGGGAGCAGAAGCACCAAAATATCTTCTATATCTCTTTAAGGGCTATATTAGTCACTATTGAATGAGTCAGTGATAGATTGCAGCCAAGAAAGAAAAAAAGGTCAAACTTATTTGTTGAATGTCTTCCTGCCTACCAGTTGCCCTCAGCTGGAAATAGGCATCATCTTTAAGGACTTATGCAGAGTTAAGCTCTATCCATGTCTTATTCAACTTTGTCATCAGTAATTATCATGCTACCTGATATGCTGTCAAGATTGTCAGTTTTGGTTCTTTGGTTTGGGAATATTTGATACCAATACATAATGCACATGTTTCTGCCCCAAAGGGAGAAAATGGCTTTTAGTTTATATCCAATCAGGAAGCTACTTTTCCACCAGAAAAGTTCAAGGTAATGCCTCCTCCCCTGTAGTATAACAGGGAAGACAACACATAGAAAGAGGACATAAAGAATCCAGATTAAATAGAGACAGTTGAAACTTCTGCTCCAAGCAAACCTAGACAGTGAAGCATGCTTTATAACTGGGATGGGTTTTCCCACTGTGCAAACCACCCACATCCCTTCATACACTGCCAGCATGCCTATGCATATCAAATATGTTCACCATTGATTAAGGGAGCTTGTGAGTATACCAGAAGGTTTTAAAATTGGGAGGATGTCCATTTTGGAGAGTGCAGATAGAGCTCAGCACAGCCTCATTTATAGTTGGCAACCCACTAATGATGGTAGAGGAAGAAGCTGCTGTGGAAAGGGCCACCAAGGCATCAGGCACTATTAGTAGGGCTATAACATGGCTTCCTAGCCCAAATGGTGATCAATGCTTCCTAGAAGGCTGGGGGATGGTCTGCAGGCTTGATCTGGCTTCCATGAGGCCCCATTGCACTATGTAGGTCAATGGTCTTTTTTTTTTAGGTACCAGGGCCAGGGATTGAACCCAGGACTTTGTATGTGGGAAGCTAGCGCTCAACCACTGAGCCACATTGGCTCCCGTAAGTTGGTTTTTCCATTTGTTTGCTTGTTTTTTCGTTTTTAGGAGGCACCAGGAATTGAACCCAGGACCTACCATATGCAAAGCAGGCACTCAACTGCTTGAGCCACAAACTTCTCCCCACAATGGTCGTTTTGATGCTGACTCTATTCCCCTCTTGTGGTTCCCTTAGATAGGTCCCTTTCCCCAGCTCCTTCTCCACCCCTATCCCCCATTCCACTTTCTACTTCCATCCAGTTCTTAGTAATCCTCATTGCAGACCCATGAGAGCAGGGTCATCTGGATCTTTTTGCTTCCCTTTCCAGTAGGATGTTCTGGTATAATCTTTAGGTCCTTCCTCCTTCTGGGCTATCCTTGTGATTCTCAAAGCCTTTCTTAATTTAAACCTCCTCTTCTACTTCAAAATCTTTACCAATCAAAACTGTTATTTATGCTGTAAACTCCAATATCCTATTTTGGAAGTGAAAAAATTTCAGGTTGACTCTTTTTCCCTTGTTCAGCTAAAATCAAGGTTGGAAGCTGAGTTCCATACTCTCTCCCACCTTCACTTTGGGGCCCACCTTTGACTCCTCAGTCTTCCAAATGATGATGAAGCTAATGACCCAGGAGTCCATTAACCTTAGCAGTCATATGAGATAGAAAGAAGAGTAAAGAAAGGAAGGAAAATCATATTTTCTCCTCAAACTCAGCTACATTTCTATGAGAGAAATATCATGTGTGTGACTTAATGACCCTATGTTGCCTTTATATAATCAAAACTCCTTTTTCTAGACTTGCATTGTCCAATATGGTAGCCACTAGCCACATGTGACTATTTAAATTTAAGTTTTGACTAATTAAAATTAAATACCATTAAAAATGTGATTCCTCAGCTAGCCACATTTCAAAAGGTCAAGAGCCACATGTGGCTAATGGCTACTCTTTGGACAGCACAGATATAAGGCATTCCCATCATCCCAGAACATTCTAATGAACAGTGCTATAAATCTAGACAGTGGAGAGGAAGGGAGGAAGGACTAGAGTTCATTAGCACTTAGTGATTGTGACATCATGAAGCAGACTCAGATAGTAGTGGTAGTAGTAGTATTAGTAATTATGGCTTGGCATTAGTAGCTACCCACTGTGGTGGGTATGGGGATTATTTCTATTTTACAGAAGGGCATGCAAGGTTATGAAATATGCCCAAGTTTATGCAGCTATAAGTGGTGGAACTAAGTTTGAATCCAGGCATCCATTCTAAGAGCCCATTCTCTTAACCTCTATGATATAATGTGGGGTACAGAAAAGGATCCACAAAACCGAAAAGAAGAGTTACCCAGTCCACACCAGACGGAGCCAAATACATTGATATTTGAAAAATGAATAAGGCTCTTGCATACACTGGCCCCAGGTATCCATCAGCTCCTCAGAGAGAAGGATTGGTACATTTGTATCAGACCCAACTGTGTGTGCTTTGTGCATTTACTTGTGGATGTCATTGTATTATAAAATGCATGTTAATTCTTAGTCCATAATCTCTGATAATCCTTTAACCATCATCCTAGTCTTCCCAGGTTATAAATTCCACGGAGGAGGGGACCAGGTTTGTCTTTTACCTAACCGTATCACCAATATTTAATATAGTACTGAGTATGTAGCAGTCATATACATTTTTGCATGAATAATGAAGGAATAGATAAAAAGAACCCTTCAAAGTTTTGTTAGACATACATCTTTGAATCTACCTGATTAGAAGAGCCAGGGCACTGGTGTACAGCATAGGTGAAGCCAGATATTCAGTACCCTTTTCAAAATGTCTCTCATGTAATAGGCATCTGTTGATTTTGTATCCCAGCCTGCAGTCCTCCATTCTTGCAGTACAGCACCCCCAATTTTCACTTGGGGAATAACTTGTCCTGCATTGTGGGCTGTGCTGGAGTCTGTCAGTCAAGGAGCTCTGCCTTCCCCCAAAGGCCAGCCAAGGGGGTCAATCTACTCTCCTTTGGATTTAGACAAGCGCAGGCACAGCTGGAAGAGATTCACTCCAGCTATGCTGCCTAGAACACTGTCCCTTGGTTTCTACTACCTGGGTTGTTGCAGTTGGGCAGTTTGATGTAATTATGAATTCCAAAAATATAATTGGATCATGCTTGTAAACTCATCTGTTAATCTGGGCATGACTGGGTTATGATTAGGGTGTTGATTGGGCCACGTCAGTAGGGCGTTGAGCCCCACCCCTTGGTGGGTGGGGAATCAAAATAAAAGGCAGGGCATAGAACAGAGTTGAAGCAGTTTTTTGAGATGCAGTTTTGATATTGGAGAGAAGGCCCCAGGAGGAGAGAAGTGAGCTGTTTGCCTGATCATCTACAGCTGACCTTGTGGAGGCAACAGGAGCTAAGCCTGGAGAGAAACGCGGCCCCAGGAAGAGACGAACCCAAGAAGCCTGAACCCTGGCAAACGCCAGCAGCTGTCTTGCTCCAACACGTGGCAATGGACTTTGGTGAGAGAAGAAACTTAACGCTTTATGGCCTGGTATCTGTGGACTTCTACCCCAAATAAATACCCTTTATAAAGACCAACCCATTTTTGGTATTTCACATTAGCACCCCTTTGGCTGACTAATACATGGGTCCTCAGACCTTTTCTGATTCTTGCACTTTCTGAACCTGTTTTCTCAGCTGAGTACTCTGTACCTTCCCAAACAAAACAAAGCAAACCAAAACTCAAACCAAAAATGATTTTGATCAAGTTGGCCAAGTTGGTTTTGCTTTCTTTAAACTAAAAAAAAAACCAGCCAGTGCATCTCACAAGGCTTTTCCCTATTTGCATGTGCTCCGCATCTCACCATCATCATACCACCCAGGGCCAGCTACATAATTTGTCAGGCCCAGAGCAGAATGAAAATGTGGGGCTCCTTGTATAAAACAGGTGGGGGATGGGGGAGAGGGGAGGATACCATTAAAGCTACTAAAATATAAAGCTTTTTCCTTCCTTCTGTTGTCTCTCATCCTGTCATGGAGTTTTTACTTTTTTAATGTTGTCTGAAGTAAAGAAAGATTTAAAATTTTAAGTTATTTCCATGGCTTTTGCCATTATCTTTATATCATGCAATGCCAGCTTTAAATGTAAATATAAGTGCATTAACTCAAATACGAACTCACCAAAATTATGCAATTTATATTTCACAGCTCATTGTTGTATATGTATTTTGTTCTTACCAAAACAGTGGAAACACTGCACAAAACTAGCTCAACTGTTTAATTTCATTACTTGGTACATGAACATTCTACCAGTGCTCTCTACCTTCGACTTACTGTTGCGTAAGGAAGGTCTGAAAGAATTGGAAACATGGATTACCCTATCTTTCCCTTTTCTTCTATGTTATCATTTTCAGTATAAGTTACCGGAAAGTAACACAAATAAGAAAGGATATGATAAGTTTCCTCAGTTGCTCATGTTTCTTAAAACACCACTGCCGTCTTTCTGCATTTGAAACAAGTTCTGGTAAAAATGGAAAGTGTGGCCTCTTGGGGCCACCAGGCCCTTGATTTCCTCAGCTGTAGATGTAACACACGTAGCTGGTACTGGCTTTGAGACTCACTGAACTCCATACATTGTGGAGCAACCAGAATTCTGTACTCATGAGGCATCCTGAAGACAATACGGTGACGGGGTACAAGAAGAACCTAGTACCTGCATGTCCTCTGCTCACACACCTATGCCATTGTCCCCTAGGGAAATGCAGGACACTTCTGGGCAGCTAAAGAGGTCAGACCCTGATGAAGCCAGCCTGATACTACCACAACTTGCATTGGGAATGATAGTCGCCAGGCTACCCTCCCATTGGCTTCAGCCCTGAAGTCTGCTTGGCCTTTGGACATTTCACTGCAAAGAGGTGTATGTGTACAGTGGCTCAAGCCCAGTGTCTTTGTTCTAGTATTCAGCAACAATGAGAGCAGATGAAGTTTCAAATAAGGATTTAGGCTTTTCCTATTAGGTGAGTTTCAGAGATGTGTCTATAATCCCACTCAAGAAAGGAGCAGGGAAAATATTCTGCTCCCTTCTATAAGTGCAAATGAAGGGACAGCTCATTTGCAGGAGAGGATCCAATAGTGACTCCCTACTATAAAATATAAGAATATTGCTGGAAACATCTTCAGAGGGAAGCCCAGAGAATGACCTTCCTCATTCCCAAAACCTCAGCTCTGACCTCCTGTGGTTTCAATTCAGATGTAACAGCATTTGAATCATGAATCATAACAATTTTGAGTCAGAAGAGACCTTGAGATTATCAGGTCTAACTCACTCGTTTTTTGGATGAAGTTAGGTGCCTTCCTGACGTCACACTGCCAGTTAGTAGCAATGCCAGGCTAGTACCTTAATTCTTAACTTTTTCCTCCTGTCATTAGCCACAGCCTTCTTTCTCCTAAAGGACATAGTATATGATTCTATTTATATAACATTCTTGAAATGGGAAAATTATACAAATGGAGAACAGATTAGTGATTGACAGGGCTTAAGGATGGAGTGGGTATGGCTATAAAAAGCATGGAATCCTTGTGATACTAGAAATGTTCTGAATCTTGGCTATAGCGATGTCAATATCCTGGTTATGATAAAGTTTTGGAAGATGTTCATTGAGGGAAACTGGATAAAGTTTACAGGACCTCTCTGTATTATTTCTCACAACTGCATGTAAGCTTACAATAACTTCAAAATAAAAACTTTAATTTAAAATAATAATAAAGGACACAAAGTTTGGCTTCACTCATTTAAGACAGACAATAAAGGAAACTAAAGGCTCAACTGATAATAGAAATAAACCCTATTCTCTTAGCCAGATGACTTGAGGTTGTATCTGGGCCCTTATTTTACACACGGTTTCTGATTTTTCCTATTAATTTTATTAGACGTACTCTTCAAGGTTACTTCCTTTTGCAACTATCTGACAACACCTTTCCAAGAGAGTCAGAGTCTCAGATTACACACAGCGGAGGTGACACCGGTGCCGCTGGTGACCAACAATGATTATGTTGTTTAGAATCCAGAGAGATTATGGGCACCAGGCAGGAAGTTCCAGACTGCATCATTTCATCTCTTCAGCATGTCTCAATGAAGGAGAAGGGGAATTTTCAGAAGATGCCCATCAAGTACAAAACCACCCAACAAAGATGGTTAAGGCAAATCAGGGCCGTCAGAAAGAGCAGAGAACTATTAGAGCGTTTAAAATGTGTCACCCTCATCTTCAACTACATGACTCATTAAACAGCAGTGCCACTTTCCCGAGTAAACGTGGGCCTCAACTCAGCCACCTGTACTGACTACTGTCAGAGAAGAACTGAAAATCACTCACCCATCCCAGTTGATCAATCCCCACCACCACCAGCACCGTTGTCCAACCCACTTCCAGACCTTAAAAAGCTTCCTGTGCTTTGTTTCAAGGAAGTTGAGTTCTGCTCTCTCTCTTCTATGGTAGCTATGAATAAAGTCATCCTTGCCTGTCACACAGTTCTGTGCGGGTTTTTTCTTTGACGCTTGTTTCAGACAAAGAATCCTCTCCTATTCTCCATTCCATGAGTGTTTTACTCCCTCCTCCCTTGATTCCACCAAGCATGGAGCAGGCACTTCCCCTCTGCTGAGTCTTGGCTGTCGGGACCATCATGCTCCTGGAAACTTGTAAATTCTCCGTAAGGAAAATCACCTCTGGTCCATGGTAAAGAGCAAAGTTGTAAAATGTGCCTGGCATTTGGGTATCAATTTCCTAGCCTCCTCTTATGGGCATTTAAAAAAAATTATTGTTAGTATTTTATATTTCTTGCTTGCTGCTGGTATTTCCACTGAAAACGATTTTATTAATGTGAGAATTCAAAAAGATAATGTGAGGAGGGACAGACCTTTTTTCGCATTACAAAAAAAAAAAAAAAACTCTTCATGTGGGAATTGATGGGTAAAGCTCAATCTGCTTTGCTCATCGCCAGCCCCACATGCCTAATTAACACTGGCTTGCAATCAAGACTATTATTCTGGCGGCTACTTCCTCCAGGACCTGCCACTGCAGCACTTCTGACCCTACTTCTTGTTTTCAAGCTCACAGAACAGATCTTTTCTAAAATATCTCTTTTTCCCTCTTGAGAATGAAACGAGTGGTGTTAGCTACCACCCCCACTGCTTTTCTTTGTGGATTCCTTTTTTAAAAAAATTCCTAGGGCTCTCTCTGGAATGAAACATTTTTTCTATTCTGCAAAGGCATTCTTTCACACTGGAAAAATTGGAGTTTAGTACTAAGTAAAATGGAGGCCCTCTGACAGTCAAATGATTAGAAAGCACTTTGTTCCCAATTCTAATCCCCACCCCACTGTGAGCACAGGATTTCTCCCCAGAACACATTTGAGAGGCTGTGCAGGGAACTAGTAGGGCATAGGTCTCAGAGTTAGAATTATTTTCAATTCCACCTCTCTCCCTTTCTAGCTGGGTGACCTTGGGTAAGTTAGCTGAATGCTCTACGCCTCAGTTTCCTCATCTGTAAAATAGAGATACTAATATCCACTTTGCAGAGTTGTGAAGATTCGGTGAGTGCAGAACAATGCCTACAGCAAAGCGTCTTTTTCTTTCTTTTTTATTTTTATTTTTTGGCAGGGGACCAAGGGGTCAGCAAGGACAAGGTGTAGAGTGTGGAGAAGAGAGAGAAAGGAGAACCCCAGAGTCTACTATAGAGACCCGAGCACTTATAACTTCAGGCACTTAGTGAGGACTGCAGTGTGGGGATCCAGGATGAAAACATGTGTGGGGTCTGGAGTCAGGTAGACCTGTGATAAAACCAATCTCTGCCACGTGTTGGTTGTATGTTCTTTCTTTCTCCTGTAATCTGGGGAAAGTAATACCTGTTTCAGAAGGTTATTGTGAGGATTAAATTGGATAACGTGCAAAGGGCTTGACCCAATGCATGGTTTATAGTAAGATATCAATAATTGATGACTATTTTTACCAACCTTGGTATCATTTTGACCTCAGTTTTACCTTTAGTAAATTTGTAAACCTTTCCAAGCCTTAATTCAATCACCTGTAAAATGGGTACAGTAGAAGCTCCCTCATATGCTGTTGTTAGAATCAAGACAAGTCATTAAAACAGATCACAAGACACTTGGCACCCCCCATGGGGTAATCAACAATTGTTTCCTCTCTTCTGCACTCTGATAGTTGCAATTCTAGCTGCAGACCACCCTCTTCACTTTCTAAAAACGCACTCCATGAGTCAATATTCTGTTACTTTGCCCACGTACACCTACTTCTCAGAGCTTCTCTTAATATTTCTCTCTCCTCTTAGAAATCTTCACTTTTATGCCATATTCAGAATGGGTCCTTGGTGTGTGATAATTATTGGTTACCTCAGAAATGTGTCTGAAGTTTTCCAGGAAGATTGTCCTTTCAAAAATGCCTCTTCCACAGATTTCCACATTTCCACTTTTGGCAATTTATTTTACCATGTTCCCTAAAAACACAAATTCATTTTAACAGTTCAGTTGGAGTATGTTTTTACAAAAAACTTTCCTTCTTTACAGGAAAAGTCAGGATCCTAGAAGGGGCTGGATGCTGGAGTAAATGAGGAGCATAGACCAAAAAAAAAAAAAAAAAAAAAAATGCTTTAATAAGAGAGAGGTGGAGGAAAGGGTTCTCAAAGACACTGATTTCATATTTTCACAACATTCACAACATGGGACAAAGCCTTTTAGAATTAGTCCTTGGTCTCTCTCTCTTCCTTTCCTCTCCTTTCTTTCCCTTCCCTCTCTCCATCCCATCCACCTTTCTCTTTTTTCTGATTCACATTTATTTTTATCCATTCAAACAACTCTGCCTGCTTTCTCTTTTTCTACAGAGTGTTTTAAACTGTTTCCCATTTCCCATTCTTAGTTTCAGATACCATTTTTATTGCATTTGCAATTCATATGCTGACACAGCACCATTCCCCTCCTTCCCTTTTTCCATTTATATCAAATACTGGGCAGAAAATTCATCCTGTTCAGTGTCAAATGCCAGATCCATTTTGGATATGCATTATTTTTGTCGAAGGTAGGTTTTATTCCCACCTTCTTTCCACCACCTCTCATAACACACACACACACACACACACACAGACACATGCACGTTCCCCACTGTTACCTGGCCAGTAAATCAAGAAACTGTCTATTCTTTATACCCTTTAGAGATGTGTGGAAATAATAGATGGTGAAAGCTGGATCAGTTCAGAGTGAATAGGTGCCCAAAAGCTACAAAGCATGGAAGCTTATCTGATCAGATTTCTTCTTTTTTTCTTTCCCTGAAACATATCCCAGCTTTTGATTTGTAAAATTGAATGAATAATTTGGTGAGAAACAGATTTCTCAGAAGATTTCCATAGTCTCCAGCTTCTCTTGAGGCTGAAATTTCAACTAAGAACACTCTTTCCTTCTGGCAATTGTGGAAATTCAGGTCGAGGGAAATAAAAATGGACTCAGAGCTGAAGAAAACTACATGTGCTCTTAGAAATACTGAGTCTGTAGCTGCCTCCATTTGAGTCTTCTTGAAGCCTGATACAGCGATTATTGTCTATCGTGGGTGTTCACTTTCACTGAATGGAGGGATCTAAAATGTAATCTATGACCAAATCTGTTGGAGAAATCCACCTATAGAAATGTGCCCACACCCTCACCACAGTCAAGTAATTCTTTGGGACCACCAAGAGTGAAGTGCTTAGAGATATAGTAACTGTGTTGCTGTGTCTGTCTACACCCACTGAACTACAGTCTCTTTGAAGGAAGGTTGTGTGTGTCCTATTTGTATTCCTGATCACTAAACCTCCAACACAGTACACACAGCATGTCCTCAGAAAATGCTTTCTGAGGGGAACTGAACTCAGTGGATGTTAGTCAATGGGTGAAGCTCAAGATGAATAGAGTAAAAGTTCATGTTAGAACAACAAGCTGTTTTCTTTTCTTTTTTTTTTTAATATTTATTTATTTATTTATTTATTTATCCCCCCCTTGCTGCTTGTGCTTGCTGTGTCCATTCGCTGTGTGTCTTCTCCGTGTCTGCTTATCTCCCCCTTGCTGTGAGGTCCCGCTGCATCAGCCCATCACGCCGCGCAGGCTGGCCTGCCCTCACAAGGAGGCCCCAGGAAGCGAACCCGGGGCCTCCCATATGGTAAACGGAAGCTCTATCGATTGAGCCACACCTGCTTCCCTAACAAGCTGTTTTCATATTCCACTATGCAGTCCCAGCCAGATTCAACACAAATCTAGATTCAATTTAAAGGCAAAGATGGTGGCCAGAGAAAAACTGCTTTTCCTCCAAGACTTTTTTCATTTTTCCCTTTGGTAACAGTACTGTGCATGTTACATTTCTTTGGTTTGTTGCTTCACTGAATTGTATGTGCAATGCAGTAGCATCAGACTGATACTTGAGACAGTTAATTTATGAGCAACCAGACAGACCCTAGGAAGCAGTCATGTGGCACTGAAATGGTTTTGTCCTGATCGGAGTCATTAGCATTGAGCTCCATCACTCCCAAAGAAATTTGCCTTTCCAAAACTGCAACACAGTTATTCATTGGAGCATATTTTCTCATAGATCCCTGGAGTAGGAATCAGGAATCCTATTTTCCATGTCTGTCTCTTCCCACACATGTTTTGGGACCTGGGATACATCACTAAACTCTCTGGATCAATCCAATGGCATCTTGAATTTGTGTTTTTACATATGTGATCTCATTTTTCCCTGTGGTGGTGTGAAACTGTATGTACCCCGGGGGGTGGGGGTGGGGAAACATGTTCTTAAAGTTAATCCATTCCTGTGAGTATAAACCCATTGTAGGTAGGAGCTTCTGATGAGGCTACCTCAGTTAAGGTTCATTCAGGATGGGTCTTAATCCTATTACTGGAATGCTTTATAAATGGAATGGGGAGAGAGAGAGAGAGAGAGAGAGAGACCACAGAAGCAAGAAGCTAAAATCAACAAAACCCAGAAGAGGAGGGAGAGACAAGCAGATGCCACCATGTGCCTTGCCATGTGGCAAAAGAGCCAAGGATCACCAGTAGCCAGACTTCAGGAAGAAAGCATTGCCTTGATGAGGCCTTGATTTGGACATTTTCCTGGCCTCAAAATGTAAGCTAATAAATTTCCATTGTTTAAGCCAAACCATTTTATGGTTTAAGCATGCTTTAAGTAGTCTAAGAAACTAAAGCATTCCCTAATACAGCTATTTAGATTTTATATTGCTACTCTTGTTCCAAAGATTCTTTCAACAGAAAACATTACTTGAGCACTGTAGCAGTTTGAGATTACTTATGAATCCCCCAAAAAGAGGATTATGTTTGTAAACTAGTCTGTTCCTCTGGGTGTGATGCCCTATGACTGTATTAATTTCAAAGGTTTTAAGTTTACTTGATTAAATCAATTTAGGTCCTTTGATTCTACCACATTAGTAAGGCATGACTCGGGTTAAGTCCCTGCCCCCTTGGTGGGCTGATATAAATGGGCCCTCACTGAAGAAGATACATGGGAAGAGAGAGAGCTCCATAGACATGGAAGAGGCGAGAACTTGATCATTTCGGTCCTGCCATGTGACAAAGAAGAAGGCTCAAACAGCTAAAGCCCCAGGAAGAGAGACGAGCCATTTGCCTGATAGTTTACAGCTGACCTAGTGAAGAGACCAGAGCAGCTGAGAAGGCCAGAAAGAAACAAGCCCTGTGCCAGCCTGTAGCTGAGAGGAAGGCTAAACCCTTGCAGAGATCAGTAACCATCTTGCTTCAACAAATAGCAACTGACTTGGGTGAGAAAGCAACCTTGAGTTGGACTCTTTAGGGCCTTGTAACTATAAGCTTTTACCCCCAAATAAATACCCTTTATAAAAGCCAGCAGATTTCTGGTGCTTTGCATTAGCACCCCTTTGGTGGACTAATATAAGCACCAGCCATGTGTCTTGCACTATTTTCAGTGCTAGGGCTCAGCAAACTTAAGGCTCACAGGACTTGTGTAATAAGGGCACTACCTAAAAATTTCTGCTTCCAATGATGATGAGCTAGATAACATTGCATCAACTCTCTCACTAAAGACAACTAAAAAGGAAGTGATGTATGAAACATGAAAAGAATCTTCATAAAAGTACAGAAGAGCTAACAAGACCCAAGTAAATACTTGGCCACAATCTAGGAGGAGCTGAGGATCCAGAGAAATAAGTCCAGCACTCAAAACTTACTTTTGTCCTGAGAACACTTGTCTAATTGGAAGAAATAGCTGCAAAATTGAGTTGTGATTTCGGTAGCCTTAAAGAATGAAAGGGAAAAACAAAAATTCAGGGCCTGCCCAAGATGAGGAGTCTGACAACCCTTCTGCATAAAGGTGGGGTTCCAGAGGCCTATAATCCAAAGGTAGATCAGAAATAAACCAGCACTTACTGGACTTGCAGCCCAGGTTCAAAGCAACTAAGAGGACCAGGGAGCTGCAAAGCATGCAACTTTGATTAATGTTGTTCAAGATTTGTGTTGCCTAAAGCTCCTCATGGAGACCAACAAAATCCTCTTTGGAGGAAAGTATCATCATCCTAAGCCACCAGTTGTTTCTATAAATTTTTTGAAAAACAATATCCATTACATAAAAATAACAGGACAAGGAAACATGGCATCATAAACAAGACAAGCATAAAGAAAAGATAACAGAAATAGACCCACCATTTTAATCTGGGATTCACTGATGGAGGATTTGAGTGGAGGTGACCTGTAGGATAGCAGAGAAGTGATTCAGGGAAGGAAAGGCAGCCAGTAAATAGCATATTATCAAGCTATTTGCCTCTGAGGGAGGCTAGAGCTCAAGACTGCTGGGGTACTCTCAGAGCCAGTGAAGACACAAGCCTCCAGTTATTACCTGAGGGATAAAGGAGTATAGGCAAAGCTGCTTCAAAGGGATGTTAGTTGTCCAGCACTTCAGGCCTATGGGTTTATGCCACCAGAAAAAGCTCTCAAACAGAGAGATGCAGATGCTCTAGCTCCCCAAGCTTTTGTGGAAAGAATGGGGTAAAGGACTTAATGTGTGACTCACAAAGAGCTCATTACATTTCCAAATAATCAGTGATACAATGAAGTGTTTTAAAAAAAAAGTGCTCTAGGGAGCATAGAACAGGAAACAAAGAGCTCTGCTATGGGATGCTGGGATGAGTGAAAAGCCTTCACAGAGGAGGTGACACTTCAACTGGGTCTTGAAGAGTCTTTAGAAATGAATGGGAGCATCAGACTAATAAGATGGAATGGGCACTCTAGGCAAAAGACACAAAATATGTTCAGACATCAAGACAGGATCATTCGTGGAATATTTAAGGAGAGAGAAGCAATTTGTGTGACTGGAGGAGAGATTATATGATAGGAAGGAGGGAAAGTCTATTGAATAATTAAGATGGCATCAAAAATGGAATGGATAACCTGTTAAGGAATTTGGTTTTATCACGTAAGCCAGTACTTCTCAATCTGGAGAGGTGGTTAAGGGAGTGAGTACACACCCTTGGGTTGCAAAAGTTCTCCCAGAGAAGCTTTTATGTTTGCCTTTTCATTTTGATGACAATACAAACAAAACAAAACTAAAACAAGCAAGTGAAAAATCCTAAAATGAATACACATATGTTCTGGATCACTTGATTACCACCATATTTGTTCCCAAGAAGCCATTTTGTAAATAAGTCAAGAGTGGTAAGTCTCATGGTGTGTTAGAAATTACATCCCTTGCCAAAAAATATTGAAGTTTGATTTTAAAAGAAAAAACTGTGCAGCCCAAGCAACACACTGCACCACCACTTGCAACCCTGACCTAAAATGGCAGTTTTCAACTTTTAATGTGTTAGTGCATATTTAATTGTGTGGGGTTAGAGCAACACATACCAATGGCAAAATGACAATTGTCCTACACTGAATTCATTGTATTCATGTTGAATTATTTTAGCAGTTATCATGACAACCCCCTCCTTTCTCATTGATAATTGAAATAAAACACATTTTTCTAGAATAAGATTTTAGTTTCTTAAGCTAGATGATAAATTGAGATTCTGATGTGAGATCATGAAAACATCCTTTCTCAGGGGAATAATGTCCCACTTTATTTATGTTTTTGACTTATAAGAAATGGACAGAGACAGACTTCTTAAGTAAATGCTTGTTTATGCCTGTGGAGCAAGTTGCTACACGGTGCATTTTAGGAGCACAAGCCAGGGCACGAGAGAAACTTTCAGTAAATTCCTGCTTTATTAATTACACAGCACAAGGGGACCAAAAGAGCAGGGGAAGAGATCCCATTGTGGCCGGTCTCCCCGGAAAGCTCAAACTGCTCAGGTCAGGGTCAGTAGACGGCAGCTCCATAGGCCTCACTTCCTGTCAGAGAAGAGAGACAGATCTATGCTGGTTGAGTGTGGTATTTATCCACCCTGGGGGAAGAGGTCCCTGCCACTGAAAATTCTTGCCTTGATTAGCATCTGGGACTGATATTTTCACGTGTCCCGGTTTAAGGTCCGGAGGAAGTTTTCATTAGACTTAACATCTCCCCAGATCGTGGAATGGAAGCAGACATAGAAGAGGAGGCAGCCTTAGGCAAGGGCTGGGTGATGGCCACAAAACATGTGTCCATGACTTCCCCAGGGGTACCAAATAAAAGGCCAAATAACATCATGGGACATTGTACAAAGGAGGCTTTTGCTGTAGTTTGAATAAACTCTCATCCAAATTTCAAACCAAATAGAAAGAATGATAAGAAAACTTGATTTTTGCTCAAGTTATTTTCAAAATGGTCTGAGTGAGTCACTTCCAGTTTTACTGACATCTTTCTACAAACTGATAACTAGCTCCATGCTGAAGCCATTAATATTTTTTCAACAACTACAAGAATCAAAAATAATCTAAAATATTTTCCCGTTCAAAACTCCAGAAATAATTGGATTTGTTAATCATGTAATGCAGACTTCAATATGCCATAATGATAACCTTATCTTCAAGTGAACAAGATAGGCTCATAAGGATCAAGAGACAGCTCGTTAAAACTGGTGTTTGATGATTACTCCACAGGCAGAATTAGAATAAGTAGGTGGTCTGAATATCATAAAATAGTAAACTAAACTGTGATGTAACTGAATACCATTAAGTACAACATCTTTAGGTAAACAACATTGTCCTTTTTAGTATTTTCTCATTTAAAATGCAGGAACAGGTTAAAGATAGAACATAGAAATATAGAAATATTTAACTTTATCTTTCTGCTATTAATTGTTCACATTAAATTAATGTTGTTAATTAGAATAACATTGGCTTTATAGTTTTGTTTATATTTAATGGTAAATTTATTTTTGAACTTAGACTTTGCATATTATCTATAAGGAAAAGGAATTTGCATATTTCTTATGTGTCTATAGATTTTGTTAATATTGTTATAAGAATTTAAGTCAACACTGGGAGTCTGGAAGAAATTTTTTCCTTTAAAAGAGAAACACCATTACAGGCCTTAGGTTGCTACTGATGGATTTAAAAAGGGGAATAGGTGATCAGATTTTCATTTTAAATTTACTTTCAGATAATGGTGAAGATTAGGATGACAGGGGGCAAGCTCTCAGGCAGGGTGTTCAGTTTAGACACCTTTGCAGTAATCCAATTAGGATGTAATGAGGATTTTAACAAAAGTTGTCACTTTAGGATGGAGAGGAGGGACTTGAACTGTGACATGCCAGATGAGTCCCTTCTGGTTCACCTCCCATCATGTACCAGAGTTTGGGGTATATTTTTCAAGGGTACATGGTAAGGGTTAAGGAATGGGCTTTATTGGGGAAGAGGATAACTTGCAAGTCAGGTCAAGAAGTTGAGAAAAGGTAAGGGTCTTACATTTTCCACTGTTCCACAGAGAGGCATGCTGGAGCCTAAGCTCTGCCAGACATGCATTTTGGGTCTATGCTCCAGTAGAAAGATGTCGCCTTTCCCCCAGCTCTCACTCCCCCTTTTCCAGTAGCGGGTTTTTGAGACAAACTTGAGAAGCAGCTTTAGCATTGGATGAATGCACAGGCTGCTTAGTACAAGGCTATCTGGATTTGAGGTGCCAGCAGTTTACAAATTGACCAGGAATGCTAGCTCTCCAGAACCTTGGAGAAGCTTGGAGGTGCTTGGGCCCATGAGATGTTATAGTTGCCTATGCTGAAGGAAGGAAACATCTGGCCCCATAGGCAGTTAACCTTGGGTGCAGTGCCTTCTTCTGGGCAAAGACGAATCCCTAGTTCCAGTTAGCTCATTGTCTAAACAATGAGAGTGAGTTTCCCACATCACTTTTGGACAATTCTGCTCATTACACCACAATATAAAGTTATTTTACAGGCATAATTAACCAGACTTGAATAATTAATTGGATTTTGGGAAGTGTGTGAGAGCAGGAAAGAGGAGTCAAGAATTATTCTGAGGTTGACACTTGGGCTGAGTGCATAATGATTTCATTGAGATAAGGGATATAAGAGAAGAAAAGGCTTTATGGGGCAGGGCAAGATGATGAATTTACTTTGGGATAAATTTAGATTCAGGTATATATGACATTCATTCAAAAGAAATGGAGGCTAGGGAATATTGATTTGAAAGTCAGATGAGTTGGTTATACTTGGAGCTTGGAAGATGAATGACAGTGACATTGTTCTATGTAGATTGGGAATAGAAGGGAAGAGAAGGAAATGTTAACATTTTAAAGGAAGTTCTGTATAGCAGAACAATTGTTGAGTGGTGCTGGGGATGGGGATGGGAAGAAAAAACCATGATATTTCAGAAGCCAAAGAGCTTTCAACAAAATGAACCATTTAGACAATGTGAGAATTTGTAGGAAAGCTGTGAAAGCACTTTTTTGCCATTGTTGGAGAAATGGTTGAGTTGAAAAAGTAAAAGACTTTTTTACTTTTTTCAAAAGGTTTCTCCTCTTTATCAAAGAGGAGAGCAAGAGGGAAGATGGGCTAGAACCAAATGAGGATTCATAAGGAGAAAGAAGTATTATTTATTATACCATAAAATCATATTAAGAAATACCTATGAGTCTTTGGGTTCACATTACATAAGAAGCATGGGATAAAGTTAGGTCATATTTGCCTACCTCAAGGTTTGTTGGGGTGTTTTAACAATAATCACTTTTAAGGTATTTGCCAGAAGGAATTTTATTTAAGTGTAAAGTGGATCTTCAAAATAACTTCTCTATTTTAATAGACTTCTATCTCTCCCTGCCCTCATTTTCAGTCCCTCTGAATCAGCACCTCCCTCGTTCCCATGACCATGGTAACCTACTGAAAATAAAAATCCAGACACCTCAATCACCTGCTCAAGCCTTCCATGATCCAGATCCTGCCCAAATTCAAATATCCATTTAGCAAATATTCAATGCACACCTCATTGTGCCATCTAGTGTGGGAAAAAAGAAGTAAATGAATAATCACAATACAGCACAGTATGCGCTGTAATAGGAATAGCAAGCCTGACAAACCACACCTGGAGGGTTCCCCAGCATGGTGATGGCTGGGCTGCATTTTAAAGGAATATCAGAAGTTGACTGCGTCTCCAAAAATACCCCACTTTTCTCTAGGCTTTGTATCAGATTTCCATATCAGATTTGTATAATTCTGTTCCAACCAAGTGAAATGCACCCCCACACCACCATTACTACACCATCAGCCTGTGGCACTCTTATTCATTCTTTTCCTTGAAGCCTTTTCCTACACTGCAAGGCTGGGTTAGGTGTCCCAACTTTGTGGTCTCAGAGGTCCTTACACCTACTTCCACAGTTGCTTCATAACTGAGTGTCTTAGTTATGGCACTATGGAAAATATACACAATGGGTTGGCTTCAGCAATAGGAATTTATTGGCTCATGGTTTTGAGGCTAGGAGAAATCCAAAATTGAGGCAGCAGCAAGGTGATGCTTTCTCCCCAAAGTCTGAAGCATTCTTTTGCGGGCTGCCACAAGCCTTGGGTTCCTTGTGTGGCAATGTCCTCTCCTTTCTCTTTTGGGTTCCCACTGACTTTCCACTTCTGGCTCCTCCCTGTGGCTTTCTCTATGTCTGAATTTCTACTGCTTATAAAGGACTCCAATAATTTGGATTAAGGCCCACCCTTATTTGGTTGGACCATGTTTTAACTAAAATACTCTCTCCAAAAGGTCCTATTTACAGTGGGCTCACACCCACAGGACTGTGGGTTAAGTTAAAATCATGTCTAACTTGGGGTACATAATTCAATCTACCACAGTGAATTAGCCAATGCTAGAACATTTTAGGACTGGGGTCAAGGAGCAAGGAGATGCTGTGGCCCTTGACAAACCCATTTAATTTCTCTGATTTGCATCAGCTTTGTGTTTGGCTATTGGTTGCTAAGGTCCTTTACCACAATAAAATCTTTTGACTCTATTTGACTCTATGTGTCTGTGACTACATACAAATATTGATTGCCCAAAAATGTCTGCTATTGGCAGAATCTGACGAATTAATCCATTTGACATTCAACCAATATTTATTAAACATTTACTCTATGCAAGGATCTATAATAAGTGAGTAGCAATCATGCAGATAAAGGCCTTGTCCTTATGGAGCTTATAATCTAACAAGGGAAGCATAATAAAGAAATAAATTCAAATGATAATTTAAATATAATTTTGGATAAGTACTATGGAAGAAAAATAACAGTGCAGTAAGAGAGAGTAACAGAGGAGTCCTAACTTAGATTATGGGGTCAGAATAAGCCTGTGTAATGAAGTAATACTTAGGCCAAGTCCTAATGGATGTGTAGGAATTCTTTAGGTGAAGAGGTAGGGAGATCATTTCCTGCTAAAGGGATGCATTTGAAATGGCCCTTTACATAAAGGCTGGTGTGTCCAGAGCCTGGTGAAGGAGTGGGTGTGTTCTTCAAGCCAAGGTTGAAGAAATAGGCAGAGGCCAGATTATGCTGTGACTTAGGCCATGCTAAATATTTTGGAATTATTTCTACAGGTAATGGGAAACCATTGAAGGGATTTGAAAAAAAAAGTAACAATAATTTTCATATTACAAGATCACTTGACCATAATGTGAAAATAGGTTTGAAGTGGCAAGAGAGAATATGAGAGCTTAATTAGAATATCTATTGGTGATGGATTTGAGTTTGGTTTCCTGAAATAGAAAACCCCAGAAAATGGTGTCTGATAAAAAGCTAGGGGTGTACTCTTCTCTCATGTAAAAGGAAGCCTGGAGGAAACAGCCCAGGACTGGGGCAGAGGTTTGTGTACATCAGGGCTGAAGCCTCTTTGGTTGGCTGGGCCTTTTCCTCATGGGTTGGTCTTGACCACTAAAGCATCAGTCAGCACGTCCACGTTTCACATGTGAAGAAGGAAGCTCAAAGGGCAAAAGTGGATCATGCCAGAATGTGTCTCCACCCTTTTAGAAGACCTCTCAGAGTTCTACCCAACAACTTTTATTCACATTCCATGACCCAGAACTGTGTATAAGTCTGTTCCATAGAAGATGGACTCTTCTATCTGCAAAAGATCCTAGGAAATGTTGATTTTTTTTTTAAACTGGGTCAATTATCAGCCCAAAGTCAGGCTATTTAGTAAGGAAGAAGAGAAAATGGCTACTAGATAGGCAATAAGCTGCCTCTGCCCAGTCTACCCCTTTTGATCTTAAGAGAGGATGAACATGATTTATTTATATAAAGAAAGGTGGTGCCATGTTAGGCAGAAGCATATTGTTGTTTGTAAGTTTAATGATGGATGGATAGATAAACCTGTTTGAATGTAAAAGGGCCAAAGAAGAGATGTGGGCCTCTAGAGACCACTAAGTTACTGTTAGTGGGCTTACTGAAAACCCATCTAGCACTCTTCTAATTTGCCTTCCTGAATTATATTCCTAGATTCCTTTACAGCTAGAATACCAGCATATTATCTAGTTTACATCCATCATACAAAGCCACCCAAATTTTGTATGCAAAAGTGAGCAATGTGCAGTGGCGTCCCTTCATAGGGATATCAGCTTTTCTGGCAATTAATTGACAGAGACATCCTATTCTCCTGGGGCTGCCATGGCAGAGGTCTAGGGTCCTGTCTTTAATCTTAATAGGTGCCAAACAGTACAGGAGGGTGGGGGGCAGTCAGGGCATTTGCTCTGGCTGTCTTGTTCATGGCTATGTAGCGTCCAAAGCTAGTCCTGTGGCTCTGTCACAGACTCTTTGAGTTAACCAGTTTGCTTTAATAAATACCATCCTGCTACAAGTAGCTAGAGTGGATTCAGTTGTCTACAGCTAAGGACACTGACCAGTACATGAAGTAATATAGGATGGTGTATAGGCAGTTTCCTGTATTGTGATGAATAAAAAATGATTGTAAGCTGAGATGAATAATAAATGTCATTTTATTAAAAGCTGACTGTGTTCCAACTACCTATTTAACTTTCCTCCTGGATATCTCAAAGATAACACAAACTCAACATGTCCAGACAAGTAACACCAGATCTTTGCCATCTAGCCTTGTTCTTATGGTTTTGGGTTGTACAATCCAGAAACTTAGGAGGCTGGTAGATATTCCCCTGAGCACACACATTCATTCCATAACCGGGTTCCATTTTGCCCTTTAAATATCTCTGAATTTTATCTACTTTTCTACATTTCTTGCATCACCATCCTACTCCAGCCTGCCATGGTCTCTCTCCTGAACTACTAAATTAGGCTTCTAACTGATCTAATTGCATCCTCTCTGGACCTTCTCTAATCTGGTTCTTACAAATTCATCACAGTTTTCCGCATGAAATATTATAATGTTCCTCACTGATTAAAACATTTCAATGGCTTCACATTGCTCTTGGGATAAAGACAAACTCATTAACTCACCCCAAAGTCCCTGTACAGTCTGGCACTTATGCTCCTCTCGAGACACGTCACCCTGCCCCTGGCTCCCGCCCTGTCCCTCTTACGTGCCCTACTCCTCAGCCTTTGCACGGGCCGTTTCCTCTTCCTGGGATGCTCTTTCCCTGAGATCCTTCTGCTCTCAGTTTCAGCACAATTTCCTACTTGATTAGGATCAGAACACCATCCTTTTATGGCACTAATCACAGTGCCAAATTTTAATTTATTTGCTATTATTTGGTTAACGTTTATATAAACCCACTAGACTATAAGTTCCATGAAAAAGGCATAATGTCTGATTTTGTCCCTGATTTTGTCAAACCTGAAAAGCATGTGCTTTCCAATTTTACTGACAAGTCACACAAGCAATAAGTGCCAGAGGTGAGATTCAAGTCCAGGTATAGCTGAATCCAAAGCCTAGATTTCTCCCACTTCAGCATACTGACTTCTTCTATTAAATGAGGCAGTGTATGTGGGAGGACTGAAAACATGTTATTTGGTGTTGGGTATTTTTTATCATTATCATCTAGACTTGGAGAAAGAACAAAGGGCAGTATTGCTGCCCAGCATTAATATAAAATACAAATAGTGAAGTGAAATATCTAGCACATCCCTGTTTACACAGTACCACACTGTCAGCATACTTACATTTTGGTTTGGTTGGCAGTCTTGGGAATTTAGTATTTTATTAGGAGCCTTCTGATAGCAACCATTCAAAACACAATTCATCTTGATTATTAATGCCTCTCGAATATTTCTATAATAAATATAGCATTCTGATCTGAACCAGATAAAACTAAGACTTTATTCAACTTTCCCCATCTCAGAAAGACATAAGTCATCAAGGATGTAACGTTAGAGACAAAGAACAAAGGGGTAGGAATATGAGTACCGACAGAACCAACTCATCATTTTTTTATCTCTGAGAAATATGTCCTCCCTGTATTTCTGACCAACTGCAGCCAATTACTTTGATTTGTAGCTGGGAGTTGGTTAGTCTCCAGGTAATCACATGGTCTAGTCCTTCTATTTAGTAGAGCAGAGGAGAGAAGGTGCATCGTTCCTTAGGGCCTCTCTTGAGAACCAGTCCTGGGGGCAATAACAACAGTCCTGGAGGATTTTGCAAGGGCAGGATGAACAGGGACTCTGAGGACAGCAAACATCGTGGCTTACTGATGATCAGCTCCACCTGCTCCTCATCTCAACCAAGGACAAGGAAGGAGCCAAAATCAGAACAGCTTTTCCAAGATTCATGTACTTGACATGACCAAAATAACTTGTAAGTGGTGACAAGTGGTAAGAAGACTGTTTGGGTATACTGCCTTTAAAAAATAATATTTGTTATTTCGCTAGTGAGAATTTGGAAGAAAATAAATTAAGAAGTAGAAAGACATCAATTAAAAATCATACAATAGGGAGAGGATGTGGCTCAAGCAGATGAGTGCCCACTCCCACATGGGAGGTCCTGGGTTCAGTTCCCAGTCCCAGTATCTCAAAAAAAAAAAAAAAAAAA
>JAQZBX010020937.1:0-32630 GCA_029593785.1 Cabassous unicinctus | reverse complement strand
AAGTAAAGGTTGAATGAGGGATTTCTCTAGTAGACAGTTTTTCTCTACCTAAATCAGTGTTGTATGATTTGGCAAAACCCATCTTGACATGCAACTTCATGCTTGGAATGTGAGCTGAAAATGACTCTGCTAGTAAGTACACAACAATTTTAGATGACACATTTAGTTGGTAGCACATGCATTATATGCATGCTTATGAAGGGAAGGTAACTTCAACAATGGGATGGGAGAAAGAAGTAAAAATTATAAGGGTAATAAAAATTATACATCTTGAAGGTCTGAACATGTTTTGGTCACAAATAATTTGAAGCAAATATGGGACTTTCAAAAAATTCTCCATGAAGAGATGGAAATATGGGTCTGATATTTGTTTCAGAGATGATGGACACTTATAAGAATATATTTTATTTTAAATTATTTATTTATTTTCCCCCCTGAGATGGCTCTCTCATCTGTTTGCTTGTTGTTTTTGCTTGTTGTTGTTTTTTGCCTGTTGTTTGCACTCATTGTTTGCTCATTGTTTTGTTTTGTTTTGTTTTTGCTCATTGTTTGTTTTTTCTTTAGAAGGTACCGGGACCCTAACTGGAAACTTCTCATATGGGAGGTGGGCACTCATATGGGTGCTTGAGCCACATCTGCTCCCTGCTCATTTGTTTTTGTCTGTTGTCTGCTCATTGCTTGCTCATTGTCTTGCTCGTTGTTTTTGCTCATTGTCTGCTTTTTTTTTGCTCAATGTTTGCTCGTTGTCTGCTCATTGTTTATTTGTCTTCTTTAAGATGCACCGGGAACTGAACCTGGGACCACATCTGTACCCCATAAGAATATATTTTAAAATAATCACAGGTTGGATTCCATGGGAAGCTGACTCTGAGAGATTTTTTTTAAGGAATACACTTGGAATGAACACCCGTGAAAAGGAAGGGAAGGAAGCAGAATTAGTTAGGGGGAAAAGCTGAGCTGCAATGCAATCCCAGTGAAGCCTCAGTTGGCAGCTATGGAGAACTTTAGAGTTACCTTTCAAAATTACCCCCAAATGAAGCAAGAAACATACTTTAAATCCCTGCATTAATCAATCATTGTATTATGGATGGAGTCATGCCCCCCACAAAGACATGCTCAAGTCATAACCGCTGAGCCCTTGGATGTGAACCCATTTGTAAATAGGATCTTTGAAGATGGTATTAGTTAAAGTGAGGCTATATTGAATCAGGGTGGGCTTTAATTCAATCTGACTATAGTCCTTAAAATAGAGGAAATTTGGCCTCAAAGGATTAGAAGATAGAAGGAGACAGATGGCCATGTGTCAGAAACAGAAACTGAGTTATAGATTGCTGACAGGCTACCGCTTGTCAGAATGCTACAGACTTCAAATGAACTATTATCCTGCCAACATCTTGAATATGGACTTCTAGCCTCCAAAGCTATGAGACAATGAAACTTTTGTTTCAATTAAACAGTCTGTGGTGTTTGTTACAGAAGCCTTGGCAAACTAAGACACATTGGATCCTGGCTGCCCCTGAAAGGAGATGTGGCCTTTGTCCATTAAGGTCTTCTTGAGCTGATGCAATTGCAAAATGTGAAAACACCTGAGAAACATTTCCAGAAGCATTTCCACTAGCTGGGGGAAATAAATCCTTCATTCCTGAAGGGGCATCTGGGTGTCACAGTGTTGCACAAAACTTCCATTTTAAATAGATCAATTAGTATATAAATTTCTCAAGCCAAGTTGCTTATGGGGTTGAAATTGAACTGATATTACAATATGCTCAAATGAATAAAGTTCCTGTCTTTTGTTTCATCAAGAGATTACTTCAAGGAGGATAAAAACAGCCTAATTATGGAATGTTCTAGCAAATTTTCCTTGGTATGCCAGCTTATACAACAAAATGCCAATTGCCACATATAACTTAACTATAGAAATCTATTCTCAACCAGCCTGACCTTGGTGCTCTCTTGGAAGATAGTTTATTATTCTCTGGCTGTGAACTACAATATTGGAGTCTGAGATTTTCTGCTTCCAAGAATAGGTGCCAAACATGTTTTTAGAGCAGTCCTTGCCAAAATGAAGTGACTGGTGTTTATACTTCTAAGAAAAGAGCTACTCAGTCACCCTGAC
The DNA here is from genome assembly GCA_029593785.1 of Cabassous unicinctus. Lineage (NCBI taxonomy): Eukaryota > Metazoa > Chordata > Mammalia > Cingulata > Chlamyphoridae > Cabassous > Cabassous unicinctus. The sequence goes on along the minus strand of JAQZBX010020937.1, from coordinate 30,514 downwards.
AATAAATCATGAAGTAAAGCAGTGTGGATACTTTTAAAAGAGAATAAGAAGAAATATGTAAGATGAGACAACAATGATTGATATTTCTTTGTTTTATTAGATAAGCTGTTCTTCCTATCTCTTGCTTTAGATAAAGCTAAAATTTTTAATAGGCATATATGTCGATTTTAGTTGTTTGGTAGACTTGTTTGATAGTTTTTTTTCTACCTCACAGAATAATGTGTATCTGAGAAAGGGTCATAGAACACTGATGTGGGTTTCAAATCACTGTGGGAGAACTTGAGTCCAGCATATCTGGACATGATCTTTTTGCCTTCCAAATCTTCTCATCTTTTGATACATAGTTTTCACTCCTCAGGCACCCATCTTAATTTCTTTTATAGTGATTCCACCCTTTCTTAAAGCTTTGTGTCACTAGTCTAATCTTCTTTAGAATTTTTCATTACAAATTAATATATAAATTATATTACTTATTTTGATTATTATTAATAACACTATCAGCTGTTGTGTTTTTATGTTAGGATATGTCTCCTCAACTAGAGTATAGATTCAGCAACCACAAAACTCATGGCATATGTAGCATCTAGAATGTTGAAGAGAGTACATAGTCAACTTTATAACTGGTTGATTGATAGTATGATTCATTGAGGCATTGAAACAAATTGTCTAAATGAAATAAGTTTTCTTGAATTCTATCAACAAATAGGAGGAAAAAACTAGTTAGAAATCTGTTGCATTTTCAGCCTCTATTTATTATAAAATTTAATCAAAATCGTTGTCTAGGTAGGTCTTTCCAAGTTAGGATATTTCCTTTTTTTCACCAATAGCATCTAGCTGAATGGGATAAAATAGTTTTGACTCTGGAGGGAGAATTGAGAAATTGGAACTTTATAGAAATAGCAGCAGAACTAAATGGAAACAATGAGATTTTGTCATAAGCTATGATGTTGAATCATCTCATTATATTCCTCCTTAGAGACAGAATTCCCCAGGTGTTTATTTAAAGGAATATGAAATGAAAGGAATATGAAATGAGCAACTGAAATTAGTATGATGGAAACGTTCAAGAAAAGGTACAATCAGAAACAACAGATGTGGTTTTAGATATTGAGTTGCCATGTTGTAATCACAGAAATAATCACAATGTCTAAGAAAGTTATCTCATTTAAGATCATTAAATTATATATATATATTTACTGATTGATGATGATATGAAAAGAGCAATAAAATAGAGACATTTTTAAAGATGGGGACTGTTCCTCTATATTTGCTATTTTTAAACTGTAGAGTTTTTCCCAAAGGCACCCAGATTGTATTCTTCTATAAACATTCCTCTCAACGGTGATTAGCAAGAAGATTCACAAATGCTACGCTTCACAAAACCATGATCCCCCCCTAGGCTGGTGTGTGTGTGTGAGGGGAGGGAGTTTTATGCAGGAGGGGACAATACCATTCTATTCTGCTAAACTCAGTGAAGAATAAATTATTTTAAACATTCTTATAAATATAATAGTTGATAAATAACACAATGAGTCCTAGGTTATAATAATGAGGTTGCTAACAATTACACAGACACTATATGTAGTGAAATGTGTATATTACAGTGAATTATCCATCTAATTTTAGGTAAAAAAAATATATAATATATAATATTTGATAAGTTTGAAGTTTATGGCACAGTTTCTATGTATGATTTTATAAATCAAAATGTTTCCCATCTAAGATTTTACATCTCTGTTGCCTAATATATATCTATCTAAATGGCATCTTCCTAAAGATAGAGCTTTCTTTCTCTTTAGGAGACTAACAGCAACTAATATTCTAATGAAATGAATTATCAACAAAATGAAAGCTTGCTGGTTATGATAATGACAATAAAATCTAAATGTTATTTCCTCCAAGCAGTGCAACAAAATACGAATTGGAGCATGATAACTTCTAAAATACTTAAAAAATCCTTCATCACCATAATGTTTTCTGGAGTATATTTTCTATCAAGTTGATTAATAGGTGCTAGATATTAAGATTCCTTCTTCAATGTTGCTAAGATACAAGACTGAACAGAATATATTGTTAGTAAAATGACTTCATCCTGTCTTTTTGAAGTATATTCAGAAGTCTATCCCTCTCCACATTCCTTTTAATTACATAGTAGTTTCTGTTTTAGTCAATAATCCTGTCAATAAAAATCTGCCAGGTGAGTGCCTCAGGCCCGGTGCATGGGTGCGCCGTCAGGCCCTGTGAGCGGGTGAGCCCCAAAGGCCCGGCATGCAGGTGCGCCATCAAGCCCCACTGAGCCACACAGCAAGAGAGTGACACAGTGGAGAACCAAGACGAGACATGCCGAAAAACCAGGAACTAAGGTGGTGCAGGCAGGAGGACACCTCTCTCCAACATCGGAGGTTCTGAGGATCAAATCCTGGTAAAGACAGGAGGAGAAGGATGAGAAAAGAGGGCAGGAAACAAACAGAGAATTGCCCAGCTAATGGTCACAAAAACAGCAAAAATGGGGAAGGGGGTAAAAGTGGATAAAAGTAAGTAAATAAATAAATCTTTTAAAAAAAAGTATAGGGGAGTAAGATATGGACTATAGTTAGTAGTAATAATTTGATGATGCTCTTTCATAAGTTGTTAACAAATGTTTCACAACAATGCAAATTATTTGTGGTGGGATGATGTATGGGAGCCCTAAATGATGTTATGCAAGTTTGTTTTGTAAGTTCACAATGTTTACTGAAAACTTATTGTTTATGTATGTTCATGTATGAATGATATACTTCAATAAATGGTTTTCAAAATGAAAAAAAAAAATTGCTGTTGCTCAGTTTCTCTTGGAAATTTACTCATGAGTCCCTGGATTCAGAAATGTACTATAAGAAATATAATCATCAAACTTGAGGACTAAACATTTAATATTTTTATATGTTTTATTTTAGAATTGTTTTTGATTTATAGAAAAGTTGCAAATATAGAAAGTTCCCATCATCCCCATGTGTGGTTTCCCCTCTTGCCAACATCTTACAATAGTGTAGAACATTACTCAACAATTAATGAGCCAATATTAATGTGTTATTATTAATGAGAGTCCATACTTTATTCAGATTTCTTTAGTTTTTACTTAAGATACATTTTCTGTACCAGGAGCCCATCCCATATACCACCTTGCAATCTTTTAGTCGTGTCTCCTTAGGCTTCTCTTAACTGTGACAGTTTCTTAGACTTGCCTTCCTTTTGATGACCTGGATAGATTTGAGGAGTGTTGATCAGATAATTTGTAGAATGTCTGTCAGTTGGAATTTGTTTGATGTTTTCCTCATAATTAGATGAAGGGTTATGGTTTTGGGGGAAAAGACTGTTACAAAGGTTTAGTGCCATTCTCATCACATTGTATTAATAAAGGTACATGCAATCAACATGACTTACCACTGTTGAGGTTAAACTCGATCTGATGTAGCTTTGTGTTGTGACATAGTTCTATCAAATTTCTCTACTCTTTTAACCCCTTTCCACAATGTAGTCATTGGAAGGAAGTCACAATGCAAAGCCTATAATTAAGGAGTGGGAGGTTATATTCCACCGATTTGAGGATGGAGTATTGTTTCAAATTAGTTAAATTGAATTTTAAATTTAAGTTCGGGTGGAAGTCAGATGTGACACAATGGGTAACTCATGCCATCATGCATGAGAAAAGATAGGGTGCTACTCACATAATCCAGAGAAATAGGATGTTGGGGGGGAGGGGGTAGACGGGAAGTACAATTGGCCTGGGTGGTTCAACCAGCAGGTGGGGAACAAACAAGTAGAGCAAGAAGGACCTATGGGTGTGTGCCTTTATTGTGGCCCAGGGTGGAGTTTAATAGATTTCCTGTGAGAATCAAGGATTGGTTAGCTTAAAGCAAAAGCACTCAAAAACGGAGAGGGGCTGAGAGTTCTAAGGGAGATGGTGATGGTTAGCTCATCACTTGGAACCATCTGTGGATTTTGGGTGAGGTGTGTGGGTGGTGTGGGTGGTGGCAGCAGATTTGCATTTGAACCCTTGGCTAGTTTAAGCCTCAGGGCTGGAAAGCTGCTTATTAACTAGACCAAAGGTGTTGAGGCATGTGATTTAGTGAAAATAAGTTGGATGGATGCCAACGTACCACATCCCCCAAAATTTGATAGTTATGGCCAGCGTCTACATAAAGTATTTGGAATTCTTCTACCTGGGATCTTTGTCTATTCTCCTATGTACTTGTTTGTCCAATTTTTATTTACACAAGAATGGACTTGTGGGTATTTATTTATTGTATACTTTGGGTTATGATCCATACTACTTAATTTATTTTATTGCTCAAATTGTTTCAGCTTTGGCTATTGGGAGCTCCTTCATTTGGTTCTCTTGTATTTTGGACATATCACCATCATTCTTTGTGTGATTTTTATTAAAATTTTTAGCACCTCTTTAATTTCTAGCACTATAAGATGCTCCAGTCTCATCTTATATATTTCATATATCTGAAAACCAGTCATTTATCCAAGGAGCCATGGTTCCTTTTATTGTAGAATGGTATTAGTAATGAAGATCTGAGCATTAGTTGTAATACTACTGGGTTGTTATTGCTTCCCAGCTGTCAGATAAAAATGAAAGTGTGTGTATAAAACCAATATATATGCACATATCTATAAATATTTATGAAACCATCTGTATATTTATTAAGGTAAGCATGATTTCATACTGATATCTCAAGCTTGAATCTTTTATGACATGGATCATATTGGCCTGCTCTCTTTGTTTGTCTGTAACCTTCCAAAAACAGTGAGAAATATTGTTCTCACCATCAGTATACATTTACTTCATTATTCAATACTTGTATACATGAATATTAATTTCAAAATTGTTAATCTGTGTCCCTACATGAAAGAACTTTATCAAATACAATACAGTGCTTAGGTACACTACCTTTTGCCTTTAGTCTTAGAGATTCCACTCATTTCCAAAGTTACTTAGGTCATCAGAGAGGTTGTTTCATACACTTGTAATACAGTTATATTCTTTTATCATAGTGAACATTCTATTCTGTCTCATGACACCCTAATTTAGTTTTTTTTTTAATTTGTGTATAATAAAACTCACTCTTTAAGCTGTGAAGTTCTATGGGTACAAGGATGCATTCACAGTGTCAAGTATCCACTGTTATAATAGCATACAGAATAGTTTCACTGCCCTAAAAATCCTTTCTTTGCCTATTTAACCCTTCCCCAACCTAAGCCCCTGCCAATCACTGATCTATTTACCATCTCTATAGGTTGCCTTCCCCAGAATATCACATAAATAGAATCATAGTATATATAGCATTTTCCTACAAGATTATTTCACTTAGTAATATGAATTTAAGATTTATCCATGTCTTTGCATGGCTTGTGAACTCATTTCTTCCTAATACTGTTTAGTATATCATTGTATGGATACACCACAGTTTTTTCAGTCATTCACTTATTGAAGAACAGTCTTGCTTGCTTTCAGTTTTGGATGATTATGAATAAGGCTGCTATAAACATCCAAATGCATAGACATACATTTAAAATCAGTTGGGTAAATACCTAGGAGTTCACTTGCTGGATTGTATGCTAAGACTATGTTTTGCTTTGTAAGAAACTGCAAAAGGTCTTCCAAAGTGATATATCATTGTGCACTTCCACCAGCAATGAATAAGAGCTTTTTTTGCCCCATTTCTTCACTAGTAATTGATATTCCCAGTTTATTGGATTTTAGCCATTCTAATACATGCCTAGTGGTTTATCATTGTTGTTTCAACTAGCATTTATTAGTGACTTATGATGTTGAGTATATTTAACATGCTTATTTGGCATATTTATATTTTCATTGGTGAAACGTGTTCAGATCTTTACCCATATTTTAATTAGGCTGTGTGGTAGATTGAATTATGTACCTCATATATGTCCTTAACCTTAAACCATATCCTTGTATGAGATATACACCCATTGTAATGTCTTAGTGCTGGAGATCTTATAAGGAGAATCTGGAAGTCACAGAAGTGAGAAAGGAGAGAACATTGCCATGTGACAAGAGAGTCACAGAATTCCAAGGATTGCTAGTGGCCAGCACCAGAAAAACAGAGTCTTTGAAGAAAAAGCAAACCTTACTGATATCCTGATTTGGGACTTCTAGCCTCGAAACTACAAGCCAATAAATTCCTGTTGTTAAACCAAATCCAGTGTGTGGTGTTTGCCATCACAGTTCAAGAAAACTAAGACATTTTCCTATTTTTCAGTTTAAGAGTTCATTTTATATTGTAGGTGCAAATCCTTTATCATATAAGTGCATGGAATACAAATATTTTCCCCCAGTCTATGGTTTGTCTTTTCGTTCTCTAACAGTTCCTTTCATAGAGCAGATTTTTAAAAGTTTCAGCAAATTCCAACTTATCAATTTTTTCTTTCATGGATCCTTATCTGTCACTGAAGTATTCCTTTATTCATATACTTCTGTTTCCTGAATTTACAAAATTTTCTATATTAGCTATCTTTCTTTTTGCACATGCTATACAATTTCTAAATCACTAACCAAAATTTATTAATTCATTTATTTCACATTTATTAATATTTGCTATTTCACTGAGAAAGTAAAATTAGTCTACAATTAACTTCCACAGTCTGATATTCCTATACCTACCAACCTACATGTCTCTGCATTTTCTCCTGCTAACATGGTTGGCTCACCACTGCTGCTAACCAAGCCAAATTAATTCTCTTCTTTATTAGATTCTATCTCCTCTTATACATTCAATGATATTTTTCCAATAATTCTCCCATATCCTTCCTGCCACATCAATTTTTATCACACTATTAGATGTTTCACATCAGCATAAAAATGCTGTTATTTATTCTTTCTTAAACTCACATCTACCTTCAACTTAGGTCCCTCATTTTTATCTTTCCTCTTATACTAAAATACCTTCTGACTGAATAGGCTATATTCTATATTCCAATTGTTCTTATCACATTCCCCTTTGTGCCCTTCTAATTACCAATGTTAAACCAAATCTAAGAGTAAATTAACCATCCTCATCTAGGGTCAATTAACATTCTTCATCTTACTTCGTATGTTAGCAGCATTTGATGCTGTTGACCACTGACTCCTTCTTATTGAAAGCTGCATTAATCACTTCACTTCACCTCTATAACTGTACATTCAAATGGCTTATATTCTACCTCACTGATGCTTCCTCCTTGTATTTTCCATTGCCTACCCTTTATCTCAATGGCTTTATAACATTGGACTATATTACTGCTTAATACTTGTACCTCTATTTTACAACATGTAAGCACTCCCCTTAATTTCATTAAGTTTTATGACTTCAACTATGTTCTAAACACTGATAAATCTTGAGTTTATATGTGCAGCCCTGTCTAGACTCAGATATCTCTATGTCTAGTCTTCATGTCCAACTGTATGTCTTACAGTATCTTAAACTAAATTAATACAAATACCATTTTTTATTTTCTTCTCCAAATCTAATCCACAAACAATGTTAATCTTTCGTTTGAAGGCAATTCCATATTTCAGTTTTTTGGAACAAAAATCTGGCACCATCCTTGATTTCTTTCTTGACATTGCCATTGCTATTCTTCTGGATCAGAGGTACATTATCCCTCATCTGGATTATTGCAATAGCCTCCTAAATGGTATTCCTGTTTTGACCTCATCCCTCTTAATCAATTCCTGATATAACAGCTAAAATTACCATATTGAAAACTAAGTTGCTCATTTCACTACCTCTCCATGCCCACTCAAAACACTCAATGGCTTTCCATCTTATCAAGATTAAAAATCAGTCATTCAATGACCCACAGCGTCATTAAGACATGCTCATTACCTGAAACATAAAGCATTAGCAGAAGCTTACTACTGAAAAAGAGGGAAAGAGATGTCTTGAATTTCCATATGCTATTCAATCTTGTTATTGCGCTACCTTTAGATTATGTATGTTGAGGACTTGGCTGGGAAAAAAAGAATGCTTGTAGGTTAGTGTTCTAAAGCTTGCTCTTAAAAGTTCTTAAATGTATCTTAGGTATTCTTGCTATAGGAAAATTGTCACTGCAGACTTCTTATGTACAAGCTTTAGTTCCTTGTCATGCTGTTATAACCCCTCCATCTCTATTCAGAATTCCATCGTTTATCTTCCTAGTATACTTGCTCCCAGTCATCTCAAGTTCCCTTTCATCTTTTCCAAAGCAATTTTGTTTTCTTTTTAACTTTCCAGTAATCTTCCAAGCCATAACTAAAGGGGCCATTTCCAAAACCATACAAACTCATTAAGGAGGATTATAGCCTAAAAGGAGAGTTCTGTTCTAGAAATTCTGTGGTCAACCATTATTTTAATAATTCTGTATTTTCCTACCACATAAAAAGTCACACAGATATCATAAAGAAGCAGTTACTCATCTAGCCAGCCACATGCCAAACACAGACCTTCCTGGAACTTCTCTGTCTAGAGAGAAAGGAAGTTCCCCTTGTATGAGACTGCCAGTACAGGGACTGAAATATTTCCTTTGGGAAAAGAAAACGATGATCCGGAGAAAGTGGGAGTGAAACTTATAATTGGCCAGGTTTACAAATAATGACTGCCCATGAGTATTAGCTAAATGTAAGAGCTTCTCCAGGGAGTATCAGCTTGGCTCTACATTTTTAGAGAAGTATGTTTGTGGAGGCAGCTCGGATGAGAAACAGCCACAAACTTTGGAAGGATGGACCCCTACAGTGACTTTGGGGCTAGCAATCAGCTGTCACAGTTCTGGCCACTTGTATTTCCTTTGAGACTTCCACGACTGAGATTCCAGACCCTCCTTACATGGGCTCCTATGGAAAATGGTTAAAATGTCAGTCTGAGTGATTGAAGGCAGCACATCCTAAGGACCATTGAGTCTCCTTCGTCTTTAAGGCATTGTATACATTTTGAGAGGTGAGCAGACTACAGTTTATAATTGCATTTGTCTAATATGTTTTTTAAAACCATAAAAATTCCAGATGACTGCTAAATAGTATTCAGTTAAATTGATGCAGAAAAATGATTTTTCTTCACTTTTGTTTTGATTTTGGTAATGTTTTGCCTATGTTTTTCTCTACCTAATTAGTATCCCCATATTTTTTCTCCTCCTTAACTCAGTTTTAATTGTATAAATATCTCCTAACCTGCAGGATATATATTTATTTATATTCATAATAACAGGAAGAAAAATCAGGGCATCTTATTTTCCTCACCAATAATTCTTATTTAGTGGTAAATGACATGATTATAAATGAGAAAATTCCACGTATGGTAAGTTTATAAAAACTTTGGTTTTCTTTTGTAAATCATTAAATTCCATCATCCTGTCAACAATAAAATTTTTCATCTTTAGAAGCTAATTATCAAGGTCAATTTCTAACAATTCCTTTATTCTATAACCAAGAAAAAAATGAACAATGTGAATAGAAGCTCTGATTAAAAATGAAAGTCATATAAATTGAACAGGTGACATTCTTTTCAAGGCTTGTAATTCATTTTTATTAGAAGAAGTTGTGTTTCATGCAATTAATTGAAAGATTTTACCGGGTTTAAAAACAGAAAGCAAAAGTTTGTTACTAATGACTCTGAAGAAATATATTTGGCTAGGATTATAGCTTCTAAGTTCTACATTTATTTAAAATGCTAGTTTTTACTCAAAATTCTACAGTAAGTGAGAACTGCCGTGAAATTTTGTAGAAATTCAGATTTTCAGAGCTATTTTTTATTTTCCATATTTCCCTCCCAATTTTCCTTCATTTTCAACTGAAAAAATGTTTTCTATTCACTCATCATTTAGTTGTTTAGTTCCATATTCTCATTTTTCTTTAAATGCTTGACCAGTGTAATGTACATTTAATGCAGGGTTCATACTTACGCGATGTAAGAATACTTTTTGTTTGTAAAGAATTTTATACTTCTGGAAGTAAAGTATGTTCATTGATAATTGTATAGTCTTCAATTGCATAGTTATACATTGAAGCAAAAATAACACAAAAGGTTATTTACACTTGAAATAAATAAAACACCTCTCTGTGTGTTTTGTAAGCTCACTACTTTCTTCTTTAATTCTTTTTTAATTTGGCCTCTTTTAAGAAGAGCATCCTGATATGGAAGCTTTGTTTGATGGGTGAAAGAGGGAGGGTACACAAAAGTAAGAAATATGGGGAGGCACCCTTTGGGACTATTCCCAGTTATAAGGTACCTAATATTATTGTTTTAGTTTGCCCAAGCAAAATACCAGAAATGGGCTGGCTTTCATAATGGGAATTTATTAGGTTAAAGGCTTACTGTTCCAAGAGTGTGAAAATGTCCAAATCAAGGCATTATCAGAGACTATCTCACCAAAGGTCGGCTGCTGGCAATCCGGGACTCCTGCCACTTGGCAAGGCAAAATGGCAGCCAGTCACTGCCTTCTCCTCCCAGTCACTTTCTCCCTTAGCTCAGCTGTGAGTGGTCAGGCTTGTCTCTCTCCTCTTTTCTAGGGTCCATTGCTTTAGCTTTGGGCTGCTCCACTGATTCCAGCCTCTGGCCTTTCTTTCAGCCTCTCTGGTTTCCTCTGTCTTTCTGCAGCTGCAGGCAATTCTCGAATCATTTCTCATAGGGCAGGGTAAAATAATTCTTCGTCTCCCTTCTCCTCCATTTATATAGCACTCCAATAAAACAATTGGGGCACGCTCTGGGTCCCACAATCTAATCAGAGGCCCTTAAGTGAAGTGATCTAATAAAAAACGATTTAATCAAAAGATCCCTGAACTGAATCTGACCAAAAGGTCCCACGTTTATACACACAGGAATGGGTTAACTTGAGAACATAGTTTTCTGGGGTCCACAAAAAGCTCAAACCTGAAAAATTATCAAAATCAATGTAGTCTTCTGATGTCACAGAAAGAGTGAAATAAATTTTGTTACTACCCAAAATATGATAGTACATGAAATGACTATGTCATTTCTTTATCATAGGTTATAGTTCAATAGCTCTGTGACTGTATAGAAATGCAAAAACTTCAGCAAACTCGAAAGAATATAAAGAGAAACTATGAGAACTATTTTTATTGTGAGATATACTGCTAAAACTTAAAATTGTGTCCACCTAGGCAATTCTTTCTGATGTTGCAAGTTGAGGAATCCCTACTAGGAAGCTGCTTTTTCATTGAGATAAAAGATGGCATTTATCTGTTTTTGTGTTAAGGACAGGGAACAAAAATGTCGGATTAGACTAGGTCATTCTGGTATTGGCTGTTTGATCTGTTTGTAAATAAACACACTACTAGTCATTGAGAGTTATTGCCGAGAGAAATGCTAGTTTTATTATAAATTCAAAGAATGAGAGACCTCTAGATAATGTGATTGAAACTTAAAAGAAAACAAAAACACAACTGATTCTCATGTTATGTAACAAGGTCAATAGTTCCTAAGCCATTTATGCCTTAAGCCCGATTATGCTTCACTGCTATGATTGCATGCTGCTTGAAGAGTGGACCCCTTTCGGTCCTTGTCACATCATTCTTTTCTCAATTTAGAGCTCCCACTCATGTTGTTTTCTTTGCTTGGAATGCTTACTCCCTGTTCTGGACTAACTCCTACTCTTTAAATTTTGGTAGGCACAATTGTGGTGCCTAAAGATGTCTGCACCCTAACCCTGGAATCCGTGAATATATTGGAGCACATAGCAAAGGAGAACTAAGGTTGCAGTTGGAATTAAGGTTGCTATTCAGCTGCCTTGAGATGAGGGTTTTTTTTCTATCAGGCCCAATGTCATCACAAATACCTTATAAGTGGAAGAGGGAGGAAAAAGAGAGAGAGGATGGCAGTCTGAAAACAGTGTAAAACCCATTGTTGCTGACTTTGAAAATGGAGGAAGAGGGCCACGAGTCCAGGAAAGCTGGAAAAGGCAAGGAAATGGAGTCTCCCGTAGGCCTCCAGAAGGAATGCTGCCATAAAATACCTTGATTTAGCTCGGTGAGACCCATTTTGGATTTTTGATCCCCAGAACTGTAAGATAACAAATTTGTGTTGTTTTAAGCTACTAAGTCTGTAGTAACTTGTTATAGCTACAATAGGAAACTCATATAGTAATTAAATGAGTTTAAATGGAACTTCCTTAGAGAAGAATTCCTTGAATCACCAGAAGAGTACCCTTTGTTTTCTTTCAGAGAATTTTTATAACTTTCATGCAATAAATATTATTTAATTAATTAATAATATTGTTCCTTATTTGGGGATGCAAGCTTCATAAAGACACAGGCTATATGCATCTTACCCTGTCAGTATCTACAATGTTTAACACAGGTCTTGCCTCCATAAGTACTTGATAAATACTTGTTAGATAAAATGGATATTTTAAATACAATATTGACTAAAATTTGCTCTCCTGTGGCTACCAAGGAAAAATCTGGGAAATTCTTATTTAAATCTTTTAAGAAAGAGCTCATCACTTTCTTTCAGGTAAGCAAAAATATTTTGCTCAGAGAAGTGTCCTTTAGTGCTTAGTATTTCCTCTTAGACTTCCTTCTTGAATATTTCTTCTGTCTTTTGAAAGCAGAAAAGTCTCCTTTAATCTGATTCCTGAATTTTAATTCCAAATACATGAATCAGGTTATTATTTTGAAACAAATTCTTCATGTAGAAATGCTTGTCCATTGGCAACCTGAAAAATAGGGCTTCATAGAATTATTATTTAGGCATTGACAATGCCTTCTTTAAAATTCCTGGAGACTTCCTAAATACTCTTTTGTGACTTGTGTTTTAGTGTTTCCAATCATTTCCTGGAAGCTAATCACTTTTTGCCTTTAAGTGTATGGAAAAAAGTAAGTTTTACTTTGTCATTCTATGTTTCTTAACTATCAATCCTTGAACATGAAGCTAGCATGAAAACAACATTAATATAAATGATATTATGGAATATTAAAATATTGGTTTTAATTTCTTATAACAATCATATTTTTATTACATAAGCCTTCTATGTTTATACTAAGAAGACCTTAATATGTTCATTTTGAAATAAAAAGGGTAAGTTCTTAAGTTAATTAGGTTGTTAAATTATTGCTTTTGTATAATAATCTTAATTAACTAAAATAATAGAGATATTGCAGGGCCATACAATCTTATGTTTGGGACTGGTGTAAAGAATAAATTCATGTTTTTCCCCAACTCATGGTAAATTCTGTGCTGTCCTTATACTTGTAAACAGGAAAGCACATCACCTGACTGACTTGAAGAGTTTGGAAGGGCCAGAAGAGACCAAAAACTCCATGTAGGAGAATAAATGTGATCAACTAAAAGCATCTTTAGAATCCTCTCTTTAAATCAGGTATTATCATCAATAGTAGGTACCTTCATAAAGACTGCTGCACGTGGGCATGCTTCGTAGAACTATATTAAGCAGTTAAGTTAATGTATCCTTTACCTAGATGATTGTTCATTTATTAAAAAACAACAAAAAACAATAGTTTTCTAGAGTCTGTGGAATTCTTTCCAATAATCAACATAACGTTCATCAAAACCACTCAATAGTTTAATGCTAGTACTAATGCTCAATTTCACATTTTATTTATTTTATTTATTATTCAGTGTGACTTAAATGTAAACATTTTACAACCTTCTCTTCCTTGTCTTTATTGAGAAAATAGTCACTTAGGTTCCTTCCATTTTTCTCCTTTCTCCCTTTCAATGGGAATATATTTTGTAGTTATCCTGACCCTTCCTCACCAATCAGCTAGAAGTTAGTAGAGGAGAGAGCTTGTCATTCTAGATGTCTAATTTAGGGGATAAAATAATCTTGGATTTGGAGCTGATGATGTAATTGGCTAAAACACTATTGAGAATTTTTTGCATGGGGAAGGGATATGGATTATTTTTGCCCGGGAACAAACTGTGGTAGGTAGTCTCCAAAGCTAACTGCCATATCTTTCTTCCCTCCTTATATCCAAATGCATTCTCTCAGCAAGAGTTGAAGTTTATTTTACTATTCATTATTTTCTCATTTGCTTTATGCTCCATTATGTCTCTGCATGACACTTCTTTATTTAATTTTTAATTTTACTCATCATAGCTTTTTTTCATTAACTTTGCTTATTTGAAATATTGTATTAAATTATTAACTATCTTCATTATTGAGGTTTTTGTGAGCCCCCTTAAATTTTGCACCTCAAGTGGGTACCTCACTCACTTTGTCCTAGACCCGGGCTCCTGAGAGGTAAGGAATAATTAAACCTCATAAAACCTACTAGAAGATAAGCTCTACAAAGACAGTTTTAAATCTGATTTGTTTATCACCTCATCCTCAATGCCTAGTGCATAATAAAGTTTCAGTAAGTTTTGGTTGAATGAGTGAGTCTTAAAAGATCAGCTATTTTTCTCATTTTAAATAGACAGTTGTTGAAATATTTTAAATAAGACAGTGATATCATCTGATGGCAAAGGAAATTTCTTATAGATATGGGAGCATTGTAAGAATATACCTACATTTTGTTTGGGACTTGGTATCACAGAGATTACCATGATATCTAATCAGCTAAATAATATCTGCAAAGACAAAGCATACCACTGAGATTTTTGTTAATATTTCAATATTCTCTTTTAAACATAGGTAAGCACTACAAATGCAACTGAGAGTGAAAAACTCCTTGTGTGTTTGATATATTGTATTTCTACCATGCAGTTAATATTAAAAGTATATTTATTATTGTAAGATTAAATAATATAATCATTTAAAAATAGTTAAACAAATAATAGCTTGTAAATAATTAAAAGATTATGAGACGATGTGTGTGCTGACCAGATAGCCTCATGAAAAAAACTATACATTTTGAGGCAATAAGTATTTTTAAGCATATAAACAATGTTACAAAGCAGAATAATAGAGAGGAGAACATATCATAATATACACAATTTTAATCTTCATAGAATTTTTGTTAATTAGAATTAATGCATTAAAAATTAGTCTTTTAAACTATATTTAGTTTTTGGTCATTTAATTTTATTTAGATAATGATTTTTCCATCAATATCACTGTTTGATATATCTTCTTGTTTTGTAAGTCTGAATTTAAAGCAGAGAATCAAACTTTGATACCATAAAATTTTCTGTGGAATAAAAGCTTCAAATTCAGACAATTATATATGATGCTGTTCTCCATCCTAACATAAAATAAAACCTTAAAGGGTAAGAAAAATTAGAGCGTTTAATAGAAAAATTAGGAACACATAAAAGGAAAAAAAGTTCCTCTTTCTTACATCAACATATGTTGAAAGGAATGAGGAATTATCAGTCCTATACAGCACTATCAAACTTTAAAATTTTTACTATTAAATATTAAATATTAGAATTTTAAAATAATAAAATATTGCAATCAAGCTCTACATTTATCCCTGGCTCACAGGCATTTTTCTATAATGATGATACTTGGGTTTGGTCTGGGCCCTGGGTTGATAGTGATTTTAACATGGGACCATTTGGCCTTTAGACAAAGTGTGAATTCAACCACCCTCTGAAATAAGAAGCAGTTCTGTTTTACAAAACTTTAGCATTCTCTCTGGACAATGGCTTAGATCCAAAACGGCACTTCACATTTCTCTTGGCTTTGGGTCTGCATCCACTGGTGATAGCACCTGTCTTGCAGGTTCTCTGAGGCAGTCCCTTTTCTCCCTGTGCTGTCTGGACTGAGGCTGCCCTGAGGTTTGCCTTAAGTGATCCTATTTCTTCTATCTTGCAAATTCCTGGTAGGATCTACTTGCTTGCAATGAAAAATAAACACAGCACTTGGCTATTAACACACTTCATTTTTACAAGACTGCATTGTAAAGAGCTTTTGTAAAAGCAATACATGTGTCTAATAATTAGTAACAAATACTGTGTATTTAGCAAATTGAAAATGCAATAATTTCTAGGACTTCTAAATGCTAATAAATTAATTGAAACATCTTAAGCTGAATTCCTTGGTGATCTTTCTATACATTTTGTAGAATCCCATTATAGAGTACCAATCAAATGAGAAAGCAATTCAAGTCAGAAATGCTAGCTTATTCACAGGAACATTATTAAATCAATTAACCTACTAATGGCATCTGCTGGTTCATTTTTCGAAAAGGCTCAGTAGCAGTGAAATGGAAAAGCAGTCATACTTTTTTGTTTATTCCAGGTATTGAAGGAAGAAAAATAATAAAAATGTTTTCAATTTTGTTTTTAGCATTAATTGGATTGTGATAAGAAGCACAGAAATAGGTTATGCTATCAAATGAGAAATCTTTTCAGAAGCAGGTTTCATTAAGTGAAAATTATTTTTATGTAAGCTTTTTTAATTGCTGAAAGGGCAATTATCTTCACACATTTACTCTGTTTAGAGACAAAACGAAATAAATCACGCTGCAAATTTTATTTCATCCTCCTTCTGACTGATTTCCCAGTAGCAATGTTATCTGCTGTACTGTAAACAGTCCCACTTATTGTCTCTTAGGAAGGCGTAACATAATAAGGAAAGTTTGAGAGTAGTGCAATAAGAATGAATACCCAAACATCCACACACATTTACTTACATAATGAATCCAGCACTGCCCTAGATAGAAAATGTGAAGAATTTAAGAAAGAGCGAACACATAGTCCTGGCTTAGAAGAAATTGGTATTCTTGCTGCTGATATTAAACATATCTTCCTATCATTAGAAAAACTAATGTATTTTGTTACACAGGCATAACTCAGAGATATTGTGGGTTCAGTTCCAGACCACCACAATAAATTGAATATCAAAATGAAGCAAGTCACATGAAAATTTGTTTTCCCAGTGCATATAAAAATTATATTTACACTATACTGTAGTCTGCTAAGTGTGTAATAGTAATAGTATTATGTCTAAAAAACCAATGTGCACACCTTACTTTAAAAATATTTCATTTTTAATAAATATTAAATATCATCTGTGGCTTTAGTGAGTCATAATCTTATTGCTGGTGGAGGATCTTGCCTTGATGTTGGTGGCTACTGACTGATCAGGGTGGTGGTTGTTGAAGGTTGGGTGGCTGTGGCAATTTTTTAAAATAAAACAACAGTGAAGTTTGCCACATTGATTGACTCTACCTTTCATAAAAGATTTCTCTGTAGCATGAGATGTTATTTGATAACATTTTACCCACAGTAGAATTTCTTTCCAAATTGGAGTCAATCCTCTCAAACCCTGCCAGGACTTTATGAAACTGAGTTTGTGTATTATTCTAAATCTTTTGTTGTCATTTCAACAATGTTCACATAGTCTTCACCAGAGGTAGAATCCATCTCAATAAACCACTTTTACTTTCTTTGATCATCCATAACAAGCAATTCCTCAAACATTCAAGTGTTATAATGAGATTGCAGCAATCCTGTCAGATTTCCAGGCTCCACTTCTAATTCTTTTTCTCTTGCCATTTCCACAACATTTGCAGTTACTTCTTCCAATGAAGTCCTGAGACCTTCAAAGTCTTCTGTGATGGTTGGAATCAACTTCTTCCAAATTACTGTTAATGTTGATATTCTGATCTCCTCCTATCACTCATGAATGTGCTTCATGGCATCTAGAATAGCGAATTTTTCCAGAAGTTTTCCAGTTTACTTTGTCCAGATCCATCATAAGAATAACTATGTATGGCAGCTATGACCTTACAAAATGTATTTCTTAAATCATAAGAATTGAAAGTCATAATTACTCCTTGTTTCATGGGATGCAGAATGGATGTTGTGTTAGCAGGTATGAAACAACATTAATCTCATTGTACATCTCCATCAGAGTTTTTGTGTGACCAGATGCCTTGTCAAAGAACAGTAACATTTTGAAAGGACTATTTTTCCTGAGCAGTAGGTCTCAACAGTGGGCTTAAAATATTCAGTAAATATTGCTGAATATTTTAAGCCCACTGTTGTAAATAGATGTGCTGTCATCCAGGCTTTGTTGCTCCATTGATAGAGCACAGGAAGAGTAAGTTTAGCATAATTCTTAAGGGTCCTAGAGTTTTCAGAATGGTAACTAAGCATGGGCTTCAAATAAAAGTCATCACTTCATTATCCGCTAATTGGAATGTCAGCCTGTCCTTTGAAGCTTTGAAGCCAGGCATTGACTTCTACTATCTAGCTAGTAAAGTCTCAGATGGCATCTCTTCCAATATAAGGCTGTTTCATCTACATTGAAAATCTGTTTTTTAATGCAGGCACCTTCATCAATTATCTTAGCTAGATCTTCTGGATAACGGCTTCTGCATCAGCATTTGCTGCATCACCTTACACTTTTACCTTATGGAGACAGCTTCTTTCCTCAAGCCTTATGAACCAACCTCTGTTAGCTTCAAACTTTTCTTCTACAGCTTCTTTGTATCTCTCAGCCTTCATAGAATTGAAGACGGGGCCTTTTTTTGGATTAGATTTTGGCTTAAGGGAATGATGGAGCTAGCTTGAACTTTTATCCAGATCACTACAATAAGGCTGTTATACTTTCTTATCATTCATATATTCAAAGGAAAAGCACTTTTGGAATTTCCTGCAAGAACTTTTCCTTTGCTTTCAGTACCTGGCTAACTGTTTGGCACAAGAGGCCTAACTTTTGGCCTATCTCAGCTTTCTACTGTTCTTCTTCCCTAAGCTTAATCATTTCTAAGTTTGATTTAAAATGAGAGATGTGCAACTCTTCCTTTATTTAACACTTTAGAGGCCATTGTAGGACTATTCACTGGCCTAATTTCAATATTTTTGTGTCATAAACTATAGGAGCCTCAAGAAGAGGGAGAGAGATGGGGGAATGGCCCATCAGTGGAGCAGTCAGAACACACACAACTTTTGTTGATTAAGTTCGCCACCTTATATACAATAGTAATGTCAAAGATCACTGTTTATAGCTCACCATAACAGATAAAATAATAATGAAAAAGTTTGAAATATTGTGTGAATTATCAAACTGTGACACAGAGACAAGACTTGAGCACATGCTGTTGGAAAAATGGCGCCAGGAGATTTGCTAGATGCAGATATGCCACAAGCCTTCAATTTGTAAAAAATGAAATATCTTCAAAGCACAATAAAGTGAAGCACAATAAAATAAGGTTTGCCCATAATTGTGTGGGTAGACATAGGCTACCTGGGTACTTAGAATAGTCTATAATGGACCATTAAAAATAAGGTAACATCAAATGTTTACACAAAATAACAAGGGAAGAAAGAAGAATAAAACTCAATGGTTAATTAGAAGAAAAGTTAAAATTGCCTGAAAAGAATGTTTGCCTCATTACATTTGTACTATATTTAGATAGCCTTTTGCTTAAATGTAAGACAGCTAAAAGGAGCCCCTCTTTTATTCTTTTTTCTGGAAACAGACAGGCTGTGGTTTAAAAAAAAAAAGTCTCCTCTCAATCCATCTAAAATGAAATTGCTTTCAGCAACATTGAAATAAAATTAAGAATAAATGTGAACCTATCTCAATTTTAAAAATAACTTGCATATAAAAATCCTTACCATGCTGGCAATAGTAATAAGCTTGAATAAAATGCAAAAATTGTACTTCATGCCTAAAGAAGGGAAAAGCAATCTTACTTCACTTCTGGTGATTAAGTAGATGACACCAAAAGTTAGTAATATGTCAAAGACTAAAACTTCACATTTCAAATTGCTATAAAGTCTTATTTTCAATGGGTTTCTTTTCTAAAAGCAATTTTAATGTTTGCATGAATATAAGAAAAACTACTGGGTCAATTCCATCTGTTATATCCCTAGTGGTTTATTCCCTTTCTCCAGAGTTTGGTTGCCTTATATTGGGCTTGCTAAATTTTAGCCATAGAAAATACCACTGATTCAAATGATATTCCGAATTAAGTTATTAAATATGAAATTGTTGCCACTGAAATATTTGGAACAGTGATAAATTATAAAAACCTGGTCTTCTCAATTTAATATTCTGGATGAGCATGGTTGAAAGGTTTTGAATGTCATTGTCTGAGATATTCCAAATTATTTGAAATGCTTCAGTTGAGAGGTCTAATAGCTTTGCAGCACTCATGTTCCCAAGACAATTGTAAAAGAAAACCAAGTCCTACTCTGTCTGTTAAAGTCAATTTAATGCTTTGACTTAGAGAGCTGTGTCCAACCTTATAGAAGTTGAGATGTCAGAGAACATAAACCTTTGGAACTATGTCTCAGAGTAAAATTTAAGAGGAAACCCTTGATAAAATGGCATTTGTATAATTTATTTAATCTCCCATAACCAGTCTTCAACCAGGCATGCAAAAATGTCAAAAAAGGGAATTTGGATGTTTGTTATATGCCTTGATTCCTGTGAAGACTATAAACCAAAATGATGAAATATATTCCTTAGAAATCCAAAAACAATTTTCTCTAGGCCCAGATGTTGCAAATCAGGCATTTTTTCTGTTGAAAATTGAAGCCCTCAAATTAAAATATGTTCTCAAAAAGCAGTGATGTTTTTCAACTCCTGAAACTTGATAATAAAATTGATATTCTAGGGTATACCATTTTCTGCTCTTGAATACTGAGTGAAACTCCCCTAAGACAAATTTCAGGGTAGTTCCAGGGATGCATTTGTATTCACTTATTTACCAAGAATTATGCTAGCTTCTGGAGAAGATGAAAAGCAATAGTGAAAATTGTCCATGTTTCAGAGAATTCAGTCACTGGGTGGAGGGAGACAAATGTTCAAACAATACTGGCCCTACTGTATGTAAAAACAAGTCCTGAAACACAGTGTAGTACATAGTAGAGATAAATACAACATGTTCCCTGAATGCCAAGGAAAGAGGTCCTAAGAGTGACAAGGTGTATTAATCATACCTGTACCAGAATGTCCCCACAAGAATAATGTTTTTGTGAATTTCAATTCAAGTTCACAGATCCCTGGTTAAAACCCCTGCCCTAAAGAGTCTAACTCAAGGCTGCTTTCTCACCAAAGTCAGCTGCCACATGTTGAGGCAAGATGGTAGGTGATCTCTGCTTGGTCTCTCTTTCCTTCTTCCTCTTAAAAGCCCAGCTTCTTCCTATCTAAGCTGTAGGCTATCATAGGCTTGACTCTCAGAGCTTTCTATATCAGTCTGGCATAGGGCTCATTTCTTTCCAGGCTTTCTCAGCTGCTCAGCTGAAAACTATCAAGTGAATGACTCAGCTCTCCCCGGGACCAGGATAAAACTGACAAAGTTCTTTCTTTTTCTTGTCTTCTTCTGTGAGTGTCCATTTATATCAGACCACCAAGGAGGTGGGGGCTTAACCCCTGAGTCACGCCCTACTGATGTGGTCAAATCAAAGCCCTAAACTTATCAGGTAATTTAATCAAGGCATGTCAGCTGAATCTAATGCATTCATAGGATATCACACCCAGAGTAACAGGCCAGTTTACAAACATAATCTCTATTTTTGGGATTCATAAATAATCTCAAACTGCCACACAAGGGGAGTAATGGAAGCCTTAAAATTAGAAGGAATATTTGAGCTGGATCTTGAGTGATGTCTAGGATTTTATAAATCAGAGAAGGGAAGATCATAGGCAGCTAGATCTGAACACACTAAGACAAAAGAAGACAATGAGCTTTGCTGGCTTGTAAACTATTATCTGTGGTGACATGATAGAGGCTGCATTTAAAAGGGGTGTTGATAAATAAAGCTGGAAAGAGTTATGACATGTAAAGAATGAACAGATATACCAAGTTAAGGGTTTTGGCATTTATGCAGTTAATGGTGACTTAATTATTGACTATTTAGTTAACAGGATTTTAAATAGAGAGATGTTTGGGAATATCTCTTTTAGAAAACTAATTCTCAGAAAAATATAGAGAAAAAAATTAAAATGAAGAGAGCCTGCTAGCAATGATTACAGATGAAGGACTACCCCAACAATTTAGAAGATCCTGAATATTAGTGTAATATGGATGGAAGGGAAAATATGGATTCAGGGGTCTAAAATAGATGCAAAGATAAAGTAAGTCTAGGAAATGAAGCAGAGGAAGGAGAATGAGATTAGCTTTGGATATCTCTAGTTTGCATTGCCTTAGAGATATCCAGTAGATCAGGGGTTAGCACACAATTTATAGAAAGGGCCAAATAGTAAAAATTTTAGACTTTATGAGCGATATTTAACTCTGCCATTAAGGAAGCCATTGAAGAAAAGTACCCAAATGAGCATGGCTGTGTTCCAATAAAACTTCATTACAAATCTAGGCCCTTGGCCTGTTGTTTGACAACCTCTATTATAAACTGTTGAAAATACGTTTTTTTGAAAAACTTCCATTGTCTTAGGTTGTCTTAGCTTCCAGTATCCCTGGAAACAGATGTTGGGAGGGGGAAATCCAAGAGGTTTATTGAAGGGTACATTTGTGAATTAAAAATGTAAAGAAGTAAGAGATGCAGGTTTGAGCAGAGGAAGAAGTTGAACTAATGGTATCCTGGTAAATGTTTAACAATGAGCTCCCTAGGGGAAAAAAAAAAATCCTTGATTTTTAACATTTGCTGATTTTCATGGTCCATATAATCCTATCATGATCAATTTCAAATTATCATCATAACTTCACAAATAAGAATTGAGAATGAGGCACACAATTGGCCCTCAGAAGCAATTTGGAGCTGGCTCAAACACACCATTGAATTGAACTATAATACAGTTGTGACAGAGGACCCAGCTGAACTCACATAGCATTTTGAAGTTAAGATGATCTCCAGTTGTACCAAATTGAGGCAAGAGGGCCAGACCTTTGTACCCCTATAGCTATCGGATGTGGGCTACCAAAGGGAGGCCAAGACTGCCCCTGGGAAGGGTTTAACTACACTGCTCAGGAATAAAATACTCAACCAAGATTATCTGGGTTGAGCACCACAGTATCTACAGACTGCCAGGTAGGAAACTTGAGTGTGTCAGTATGAAATTAAATTTTAGTTCACATTTTCACAATATTTATATATAATATTATACCACTTCACAAATATTTTCTAAAAATTGTCATTGATTATAGGCAAATTAACATGCTTTGTTAGATAAAATACTGGGAAATGAATAAATTAAATAATTCCTATTCCATTTAGTACCATCAGTAATAATACCAAAATTAAAAATCACAATCATTCATTGGTGCTCCATCTACAGTTTAATTCAATATATTTCTTCCTAGTAATAATCAACCCTAACCATGAAAAATCAGTATGAGTTTTGGAGACAGAAATATGCATGTTTGAAATATAGTTCTACAAGCTATTTTATAGCTTTAACAAAGTATCTTAACCTCTCTGAGACTCATTTTCCAATCTATAAACTGAGAATAACTATGCCTACTTTATTAATGTTTGATTTGATATTATATATAACCACATATTTTAAACCTTGTCCATCACCATTTTCCATATACTCAGTCTCTTTCACAATAAACATTTTTAAATGTAGGAATTACATATCTTATTACTACCTTATTTTTGTTTCTTCTTTCATAACCATCATTCTTGAAACTGGCATCTATACCAATGTTTCTCAAACTTTAATATGTTTAGCAATCACCTGGAGATCTTCTTAAAATACAGATTCTGATACAGTAGTTCTGAGGACATGTCTGAGATTCTACATTTCGAACAAGCCCCTAGGTGAGGCTGATGCTGTTGATCCATAAATTGCTGTTTGAATAGCAAGGATCCATACTCACTGTCCCCACTGTTTTTTTGCCCATTGATTCCTCTGCCATGAGGTTTCCATTTCTGCCACTCCATTGAATGTGCTCTAGTAATTTCTTTATAAACAAATCTAATGGATACTTTTTATTCCATAATTTCAATGAACTCTTTGTAGCCTACAATATTACCCACAATGGTGATGGAAGCATTACCACTCCTAAGTATATGAAAGCCACCCTATTCCAGGTGGAATTTATGTTATTCCTATAAAAGCATATAGTCATGTATGCCCTTCTCGCCTTCTCTTGCCCCTTTACATGGTTAATCTTTATTCATCCTTTAGAACCTAATTAAGGTCCAGGCTGTCTGAGAAATATTCCAGTTGTAGGACAATGGAGAATTTTGTAAAATTAAAAAAAACAGTAATTCTTAGTTATTTTTAACCAGATACCACTATATACTACTTTTTTTTATTTTAAGGTTTGATTTGGATTTTCATTTGTTTAGGAAAAAATATGAACCATGTGAGATTGTCAAATAAATTTAAGTCAACTGAGAGTTCTATTTTCTACTAAAATAGGTGTCCACACTGGTTTGAAATAAAGAGAAACAGAATATCATTACACCATACCAACAAATATAGTTTCTCTTCTCCTCATATATACCACCCACAGATATAAACACATGAACACAGGCACACACAGTATTTATCTTAAATGTACCAACTATTTTTATACTACCATGAGGACATCCAAAAATATAAGAAAAAATGGTAACACAAAACCCTTACTAAATAAGAAGATAATTTATTTTTATTTAGGAATTCCAGAAAAGGATTTGAGGTAGACTTAAAGTGAAATTTTTTCCAGTGGGAAGAAACTAAAATTTAAATTTGAGTTTCTGACCTAATTAGTCAAGCACACAGATTTTTCTGGAACAGAAGCAACCCTAAAGAGCAGGTGTAGGTGCAGCCTAGATACAGATACAACAGGAGAAGATATCAAATCCTCTGGAAGACAAGAGGCTCTTATTGTAGTGTGTACTGGTTTAGAGGCTGTCTCTGATCTTGCCAGCACATGATAGAGTCCCACCAGATCTAAGAAGTTCAATTGTTGCCAATCTGTAGTTCTTATACACTTTTTCATCATTCAGGATGACTTTATATTTCTGCTTTGGTATAGGGAATGTTTATAAACTTTAGATTCTCTGGGCTGTTAGCCAAATTTTAGTCTAGAAGGCCCTATCCATATTCTAGTTGAGTAAAGTGAGCAAGTGGCTACAAACATATCTCTGCATCTGCAGTCTAGTCTATATTTGCCTTGAATTAACAATATTTTAGTTGGATGGTTATAATATTGAGTTTGGTTTGAATTTTACATTCACAAGTCCAATTCCTTTCATAAGGATGCATAATTTCAAAAGGATAAAATACCTTATAAGTAGGAAAAAAGGAAAAATAAAGTTTTCAGGCACAAAAAAGTTGTGTATGAGGTTCATAATTTTTTTTTTTATGTTTGTAAGTTACTTATATTTGAATCTAAGTACTCTAGTTGCCATTTCAAAGATAGAAAACAATAATATTTAGGGTAGGATAAGATAATAACAAAGTAATCACTCAGAAAAGCCCATATATGTTTTTCCAATATTCTTTATATGGAGGATATTGTAAAATGCTATTATAAATGAGGATGAATACGATTTTATAAATGTTTCCCAAGAGCAATTTTCTAATAAGTTTTGCTAAGAGATTCTAATAAGGTCTCTCTCAACATAAATGGTGCTACACTAATCAAAGCACAATGTAGAAAGTAATTCTTCAAGAAGCAGGCAAAGTGTTGGGTTAATGTGAGGTAGGACATGGGTGGTAGAGGGTAGATAGTGGGAGCTGAAACCAGAGATCAATGGTAGATTCTGGTCATAAAGGGCCAAGTTGACCATTGTAAGAACTTTGTATTTTACTCTGAGATGGGAAGATGTTGAACAAGGAAATGGTATATCCTGGTTTATGTACTAGAGTGATATTGGATACAGAGGGCAAGATAGAAATGGGGTCCTTGAGAAAAATTTCACTATAGAGAGGGAAGCTAGCTCTTCAAAGGGGTAGGTATTTCTTAAAGGTATCTTGTTTTTTTTTTTTCAGGCTGTTGGACTACAAGAGTGACATGCAAACAAACAAGATTTACCCTTTGGACTGAGTAAACTATGAATACACTAGGGGGACAGGCATCTGGGCTTGGTAAATCTTACAATTCAGACAGGGTAGGAGCTCAGTGGCATTTGGATATTCAGCAAATATTTTGCAGGGGTACTAACTATCTTCCATATATGTATGAATAGTGTCTCACCCCATCTTTGCAACCATCCTATATGTAAGACACTTGTCCTCATTCCATATCTCAGGAAATTGAGGTATGAGCAAGTTACTTAACATCACACAACAAGCAAGTGGCAATACTAGATTCCCACTCAGGCAATCTGATTCTGAAAGTTGCTCTTTTAATTAGTACATTACATCACAGGTACCTTCTTTGGACATCGAAGCACGAAAAATATGGCAAAAATAGTTATGTGTCCCTACCCTCATGAAGACTACAAATACTATATATAGTTGTATGTGCCCTTCTTTGTACTGAGCTCTGCAAGGAGGGGAATTAAATATATACAAGAAGGCAGTTAGAAGTATGACGTTTGACACATTTTAGATATAGCTATTCATCCCAAATTCAAATGCACATTGATGGAATTTGGAGTTACCCTGGTTCCCTGGATGACAGCCCATGTGTCCTACGTACATACACATATAAACATGCATGCATCCCAATGTACAAGGAAACACATACTTATGAGTAAAGAGTCCCTTTCCCCAAATCATAAATATCAAAAAAAGATATTTAAGAATTTTAATATTTAAAATGGCTACTCAGAAGCTATTAGTTGCAAGAATGACATTTATAAGACATTACTCTGAGCACTTCATTACTGTGGACACATCCTGAAGCAATCTTTAATAATTTCCTTAATGGAATGAGCAGATCAGAGCTTTAATGAACCTCTTCAACGTTTTTTTTAATGGAAATTTTTATTAAGTAAAATGGATATTTGTTTTTCTGTGTTTGAACCTAAGATCCTGCATCAGTTATATTGGATATTTACAAAAAATAAACCAGCTCCTTATTTTGAACAACAAATCTAAATATATATTTTTGAGAAACGGACATAGAATGCAGTGCTAAAATAACTTCAAAATTCCAGTATTTTTTCTTTCGTCCGTGACAAGCCCATGACACTTAAAATAACTGCAAACATCATAGTCACCTACTTTGGTTTTATTGGACACATTAGTGGATCCTAGGTTGAAGCAAGTATAGGCAAGTCATAGTGTCCTCATCCAAGCCTAGATTCCTGAGGTAACACTTTTGTCCAAAATGTCTGCCCCAAAGTAGTGAATTCACTGTTGCCAATCAAGTGATGGGGCAGGTTTATGTAATAAGTAAACAGACCCACAAGCAATGTGGTAGAATTTGTATGGCCTAGAAACTACTGAAGAAAATGTAGCTAAAATATTTATAGGTATTAATCTGGCATAATCTTTGGTGTAGGGTGTCCAAAAAAATTAGTGCTGAAGTTTTCATATTATAATTATAAAATCCATAAGTAGGCATGTCCTGAATATAATTTTTATAGATCATCTAGTCACTCAAAAAAAAAGAAAATCTCTATTACACAGTCATCTTCAAAAGCAACTACCTTCTACTTCCTAACCACATGTATATGTGCATGCACATAAACAAAATAAAATCAGATCACATGTTGAAAAATGATTATAGACATCTTTTTATGGTAAACTAGATTTGCAAAATATGTCAGATAGTGAAAACTTTGTTTTTTCAGTTACTAAAATATGAGGCAAGTAGCATAGAGGAAAGGAAGAAAAATAAATATAGTTTTGTAGACTTCACTTTTTTCCCTCAAATTTTACAATCTCTATTTTTTAATACAAGCACATTTTCAAATACAACATGTAATTTGAGTGCAATAAGTGCTAGATGAGTACAATTCTCTGTTAATGGTTCAGTCTTAGTGAATTGTGTTTTTACTACATGCCACTTCAAAGCATTTTAGCAAAAAGTTGAGATATAAATGCAAAAGTAAATAAAATAAACAGAAATGCCATAATTCTGGTTTATGTTCCTGAAAGTAATAGTGAATTCACTTCTTGCAAGAAAACAAATCTCACCTTGCAAATTTAACATCTTATAAAATCTCAACTGTCCTGCATCTCAACCCTCCTCCTCTCATTAAGGTTTCTGCCTCAACTTGGCATCTCTAAAAATGACAAAATGCCAGGATATCCATGAGATAGTGCATAATTAAGGGTTTGTTTTCTTTTGGTTCTAATCATACATTCTACTATTCCAATTTTAAGCCATAGTGGAGAGTAAAAGGTCTATTATCCAAGAAGCAAGAAGGTTGGTGAATGATAAATTAATTTAAATATATTTTCAATTGTGAAAAAATCAAAATGGCATTCCTATCTTATTTTATTTTAACTTAAATACAAAAAGTCCATATTAGTTTGCCAAACTTTGATATACGCCCTACTGTAGACTGTTTTTCTTTCTCTTGACCAAGTTACCAGCTTTACTTCCTGAATGCCCCTAACTGCTCCCTCTTCCCATCCTGACTACCTTGAAACTAGTCTAGCAGCTGTGGGACTGCAAAAACAAAAACAAAAACAAACAAACAGAAAAAAACCAGCTTGGACTGCAGGTGATAAAGGTAAGAAATACCACTTCAGATTCTGTTCTAAATATCAAGTTTCGCCTTACCCCCCGCCCCACTGTGGCTACCCAGGCACCTGAGAAGTTCTGAACTGGCTAATTCCTTGTCTCCCTCCTCCTCTGTACAAGCTTTTACAAACTCTTGGCAGCCGAAGTGTTACAAAGAAAAACATTCTGAACCAAGTGGTCCTAACTGCAACCTCAGTAAATCAAACCCCTATGATCATCCACTGCTTTTTCACTAACCCTCTTCAGTCCTTTAAAACCTTGTTGTGCTTTGTTTCAAAAGAGTTGATTTCTACTATCCATCTCCTGCTATAGCAGCTCCTGAATTGAGTCATCCTTGCCTACTTAAAATTGTCTTGTCAGTGTAGGTTTTTCTTTCACAATTACTGGTGCTGTGACTCGGGAAATGATCTGAACATCCACTGGACCTCTGAACTGGGACTGACCCAGATGTACCACAGACCTACTGTCATCTAAGTC
The DNA here is from genome assembly GCA_029593785.1 of Cabassous unicinctus. Lineage (NCBI taxonomy): Eukaryota > Metazoa > Chordata > Mammalia > Cingulata > Chlamyphoridae > Cabassous > Cabassous unicinctus. The sequence continues at coordinate 1,590 of JAQZBX010020937.1, read as the reverse complement.
CTTGAATGTCTAGGATCTGACTACTTATCTAATGCTTCAGAAGGTTTGCCTATTGAAACATGGTAAGGATTTGATTTTGACTCTTTGAGAGTATTTTTTTGTATGTTGAGCTCTCACTGAGGGGATTTATTCCCTGATGCTTTGGGTTGAGCTAGTTCTTTTGATTTGAATGAGAAGCTTCCTGGATGGAAGTCTTCTTGGTTCATGTGAGTGGGGTTACATAACTGACTCCCTTGAGAAGGACTTCTTCTGGCTCCTTTCTGTATGTTGAGTGAGTTACTTCCTGGCAGGAAGTCTTCCTGACTTATTTGAGTGGCCCCTTCCACTAAACAGGAGTCTTCCTGGCCCCTTCCTCCCTTACACTGGGAGGGACTTTTCCTGGCACTTTTTGTGAGGCCTGTATCTCCTTTGTTTGCTTTCTTTGTTTAATGAGAGCTCATTTGAAGTTTGATCATACTCTTTTGCTGGGATTTTAAATTTTAATTGTTTTGGTGCCTTCCTTCAGGAGGGGAAATTCCCAATATTCTAGCACTCTACCTCTTAAAAAGCTTCTTATTGTATACTTTGCCACTATGGAGTTAATTTGGTCTGTTTTATTTATCCATAGCATAATTTCACTAACGATTTCCAAGAACTTCAGTGGCCTCTATGGGAAGCTTGAAACCTCCACAAACTGGCTCATCTAAGGCCTCTACTTTCTCATGACTCCACATTTCTCCTTCCTTCTTGGTTTTCCACCGTCAGCCTTCCCCTTAAATCCTTTAAATCCTTTTCCCTACCACTCCAGCCACACATCATCCTATACTCCCTGGTGTATTAGGCTCCCTCTCTCCATTGAGGGTTCTTGAAGGGCTCAGAGACCCCTAAAACAACCATCTGAGACTGAAAGATTCATCAGAAACAGACTGGATATTTCATTTACTCAAATGGACTTTGGAGATGCCCAGATAGCTGCTTGGTATCCTCTGTCCCTTATAGAAAATTTAGGCAACAGCTTCCAAAAGATTGATAAGGGCAAAAAAAATCTTAAAAGATTTCTTTACAAATATTGGTGGGGAACATTTAGCCTTTACATTCATCAAGTAACCTCAACTTGTCCCATCTGCCAAAAACACAACCCTGTTAAAAATTACACAATGGGGCAAAGATGAAAGCCAGCTCTCTTATTTAAACTAATGACTTTTGTATGGTGTGTTTATGTCCGATTCATGACTAAAGTTTCAGAATTGAGGCTATCTGCTCTCTCTTTGTGTCTGTATGTTTATGTATGTATGCATGCATGTATATTATACATATGCTATTTTCTACCTCCATACGGTATTTCCAAATTAACTGGTAAAATCTGTTGAAAGAGCTCTATTCTAATTGGCCTAAAGACAAATAAGTGCCTATATAGATTAAGTGCTCCTAATATTTCAGGAGACAACGAAACTGAACTTGTAATACAACGTTAAAAGTGAAAGTATTCATATAAAAACTAACCCTAAATGTCTTAAAAATTCAAGTTTACATAATTTAGGTAAATCTTTGGCAAATGATACTGTATTGTTGGTTTAATAAAAATAGCTATGCCTTTTGAGTTATCAGTGT